>OX638262.1:8794176-8941816 GCA_951806755.1 Brenthis hecate
TATGTAAAACCTAAAAATTTGGTTTTTTCTCATCTGAAAGCGGGTGGAGCCGCTGGCAATGCTATGTATACTATATAGCTTACATACTCAATCTATGTAAATTCTTTATGAGTGGGCTATGTATAGGTTTCGTAGATACAAGTTCTAATTAAGTAAATGGACACTAGTGCAAAAGGTTGGTGTTTGGATAAATGATTTCAGTTAGCTCTATGAATACGGGGTTTCGTTACCAGTTTTATTGTTAACATTTTGACGCGCCATCTTTCATTGTCAGAGGCAAATGAAGAAGCTTTGAATTAATTCATCTCAGGGCTGTTTTGACAGGACATTATAAAAGCACTGATTTCTATGTGGAAAGCTCGGGCCGTGGGTCGATTGCTTGTTTTTGAAATTAATATAATGAAACTAGTGCCTTACCCTTGCTTTCGCTTGGACGCCCTAGGTGCTTTCATGTGACTTGATACAACATCGATTTTTTTTGTATATTATAATAAATAAATAATAAAATATGTATGTATTATATCTAGTTCCAGGACATAGTCTACTATGTATTAATTTTCAAATATTTACATAAAAAATTGCATAATATGCTGAGTGTAAAAACATTTGTATTAAAACTAAATAAATAGATTATCTGTACATTTTAATATTTACAATATTACTAAGTGGGCTATGTATGTATATTGTATATGTTAATAGTAGTAAATGGGCGATTAGTATATAAGGCAGTTGTAGCTCAGTGAAACCAAGTGAAGCGGGTTCAAATCCCGAGTCTCGCGATATTTGATCGATCGATGATCTCGATTGTGAGGAGACCTGCATGTCTGGAAAGACCTAGCAAGTTTTCGAAAGACATGTTCAGTCCGCCAACCCGCACATGACAGCCTGGTGGGTATGGCTTGAACGCCTTGTATTTTAGGGAGGCCCATGCCCAGCAGTGGGACGTTAAGGAGGGCTGAACACGAAATAATTGTAAATTAATTCGAACACTGTCCCGAGGGAGTCCACACGATATAAACACAAGTCAATTTGTAACGAGCCATAGCAGAGCGCAGCTAACAAAATTAGAATTTACTACCGAAATGATTCAATTACGGTCCTCTGTTTCGGATGAATAATTTTCTAAGTTACATACTGATCCTTGTAATCATTATTTTTATGGTATTTTTGTCCACTTGTCTTATTTGGACAGATATGAAAGTGTCTGGTAAGTGAAATATTAGAATCAATAGTTCCTTAGTTTTACTAACAGAATCTGTGGCTTCGCTCGCTCTATAACTACAAAAAAACTCTAAAAAGGTAGTTTTCATACAAGCTTTCATCTCCTATTTTACTCTCTTATGATATGAATTTCAAATAATGCTAAAATTCTTAATATGTATTTAATAATAATAATAATAAAAACTCTTTATTGCACACACAACATAGGAAGAAATATAAAAAAAAGAGGAATACAGTAGTAGCAAAATGTACAAGAGGCGGCCTTATCGCTAAAAACAGCAATTTCTTCCAGGCAACCTTTAGGTGTAGGATATCGCAAAGTGTGAAGTGGAAGGGTGTGAACAAATAACTGAGATAAGAAAAGTAAAATGATAAATACATATATACATACATATGATATTTCATATACGTATATAAAATATATAAATTAGGTGTACGTAACTAATATAAATAATATGATAATAAGTAATAAATAAATAAAATAAAATAATAATATCAGTTTAACCAAATAAATAAAATGAATATATTATATATATAAATATATATAAATACATATATATATATATATATATATATATATATATATATATATATATATATACATGAAAGGCAAAAAATATTTTAATACAAATAAGGATAATAGCTATACATATATCAGTACATATACTTTAAGAGTAAATTTCAGAATAAATAATAATGCAGCAATCCGAAGGAATTAAAATGTATAAAAGTGTTCTTTTAGACGTTTTTTAAAAATCATCAGAGTTTTCGCATCTCTAACGTTACGGGGAAGGGAGTTCCAAAGACGACAGGCCGTAACACTAAAGGAGTTGCCATAGAAGGTAGAGGAGTGGGAAAGAATTTTAAGGATTAAATTTTGGGCAGAACGCAGAAGGCGAGAATGGGAATTTCCAAGGAATTCAAAACGTTCTTTAAGGTAATTTGGAGTGGACGGATCGAACAGAATACAGTAAAGAAGATGAAGTATATGAGTATTTCTGCGAAGACGAATAGGGTGCCACTTGAGCTTTTTACGAAGATTAGAGACATGGTCATATTTACGTAAACCAAATATAAACCGAATACAAAAATTTGGAGTCTCTCAAGTTATTTAATTGCTCCTCTTTAATATCAAGGTAACTGATATCAGCATAGTCAATAATTGGTAATAGGAGCGATTGTGCTAACGCAATTTTGGTGGAGATTGGAAGAAAGTTATGCAAACGTCGAAGCGATGCTACCGAATTAAACATCTTTCTGCTTACCTCACTTACCTGTGGAACCCATGATAAGTTCTGATCCATAATAATACCAAGATTTTTGACGGTTTTGCTATAAGGTATGTTCACGCCGTTTAACACCACAGGTGGAAGAGTATAGAAGTCAATGTTAGATATGAGTTTGGGACTGCCAATGATTATAACTTGAGTTTTCGAAGGATTTAATTGCAGCCCAAACGACTCACTCCAAGTGGTAATTTTTGAAAGATTGTAGTTAATATCGTCAATTGTATTAGGTAAGTCAACAATTCTCGATTGACTATAAATTTGCAAATCGTCTGCATAAAGGTGGTAGAGAGAAGAGATGTGTTGACAGATATTGCTAATAAAAATAGAAAATAAAAGAGAAGACAACACGCCACCCTGTGGAACGCCAGCCTTGACTGGAAGCCAGTCTGAGTACGAATCTTGTATTCGTATTCGTTGACGACGTCCATGCAGGTAACTACGAAACCAGTCAATTACATTAGGAGATATGTTAAGAATAACTAAGGAGGCAAGCATAATATCAATGTCTACAGTACCAAAGGCATTGCTAAAGTCCAGCAATACAAGCACTGTGATTTGCTGCGTATCCATGCCCATCCTGATATCATCAGTGATCTTGGCCAACGCAGTAGTCGTACTATGACCAGGACGAAAGCCGGATTGCAGAGGATCATGAAGATTATTGCTAGAAAGGAATTGAGTGAGTTGCTGGTGTACGAGGCGCTCGAGTACTTTGGATAGGAAAGGAAGGATTGAGATAGGACGATAATCATTATAACCTGCAGGGTTAGTTTTTTTAGGCAAAGGCAAAATTTGGGCGTCTTTCCATGATGAAGGAAATTCACTGTTATCAATAGAGTAATTTAAGATGGAAGTAATAACAGGAGATATAATATCAAGGATAGGAATAATCATTTTACGACTAATGCAGTCAGCACCGACTGAGTCAGAACGGATGGCCAGGATATTCTTCTTAACATCACTTTCTGTAAATTGACTAAAGACGAAATGTGGAATATTAGGAGTAGATGAAGCTGAAATTTGATTAATGGTTTTTAGCTTTGTTGCCTTATCAATGGCACTAGATGAAGAGAAGTGCTTATTAAGCTCATTTAAATTGACATTTTGAGGATTTGCACTGTGTCGAGCTTTCCCAACTCCTATAGATTTAAGAAATTTCCATACCTTGGATGAGTCATTTTCCTCAACCACGGAATGATGAATATGGCGTCGTTGGTTATCCCTACACACCCTATTGCATAGATTGCGAGCTTTTTTGTATTTATGGCGATTTTATCATTAGCATTTGCGCTATATTTCATTTTAGCCACATTTTTCTTTTTCTGCAACAACTTAATCTCATCAGTTAACCAGGGAGCAGGAAGATGTTTTATGCGAACCGGTCGTAATGGGGCATGGCGGTCATATAACTGAGTAAGAAGAGAATTCAAGACCTCTACCTGATCGTCAATACTAGCACTATTTAGCGCAGTCAGCCAGTTAGTTTTAGCTGCATCTTCCCGTAGACTATCCAAGTTCAATCCACCAAAATTACGAAGCAGAAGAATTCTTGGCTTAGCTTTGGGGGGCTTAATTTTATAAGATAGATAAAGGAGGTCATGATAGGAAAATGCCGAAGCCGAATGTTGACCATATTTTTCAACATGGTCAACAGAAGAAACAAGCATTAGATCTAGTAATGATGGTAAAGAATTTGGAAAATTATGAGTAGCTGTCAAAGGGAGGATATTTAAATTAGCACCGTTGACTATGGATCTTAAACGAAAAGAGCGATGGTCATTTTTCAGTAGGCAGGTTTTAAAGTCACCCATTATTATAGTATGACTATACAACGGCTTGAAGCGCTCCAGCAGGGTTTCAAATGATAAAAAGTAGTCAATCGTAAGGCATGGATTATAGTACACACCAAGTAAGACTTTAGCATGCCCTAATATTACCTCAATGAACAGGTGCTCTGGTCCAACAATTGACTGATGTTGTGAGAGATCAATTAATTTAATTGTATTAAAAAAAATTAATTGTATTAAAGAACATTAATACCAAGTTTCAATTAATTCTGATCATAATTGTTTTTTCTGTTTCATTATAATGTGTTTTCCCGTGGGAAACAACAGTCTATGTGCGTCTCCAGGATGCAATCTATATCAGTGCCAAATTTTATCGAAATCTGTTCAGCGGTTTTTTGAAAAGGTAATAGGTTACTTTAATATTAAATAATGTTAGTAGGGATACGACTTTAAGTAATGCATGTCAAAACTTATATATTAATATTCAGAAACTGTAGATAAAATTATAGAGTCATACCAATGAATAGGCCTAATAATGAATAGACAACTGACCTTATGTATGAATAATAGAAAAGCAATCGATTTAGAAACAGTAAGGAATTATTATTTACTTGTTTTGTTTTTGTTTTTTCAATGAATAAAATATACATAAACGAAATTCATGCGAATCGTATATTTTTTAATTTCATCCCTATTAATATACTTAGATATAATGGTTTTTATCTAATAGTTTAAAGCTAATTTCAAGATTACTGTAAAATATATATTTTTTATTTAGAACTCTGACAGAGTTGGAAGACATAGTATTATAGTATAATTTAAAAAAGCATTTATACGTTGTTTTACATCATGGAATCTAGTTATTTCGGTTGTTCTACTTCTTACACACACTTTAGTCCATTGAGTAAATAAAAAAAAAAGATTTTATTGATTATATTGATTGATTTATGAATCTTTCTTAGTTAAAATAGTATTTAAATAACATGTCAAAATATCATAAGAAATACAAATTTGATGGATATAATGTAATTTATTTTCAATTCATGTCTATAATTTTTTCTTTATTTGTTGATTAAACAATTTCACACTTTAGCAGTTAAATGCCTATCGCATTCGAAGAATGTTTTTGTTTATGAATATAGTTTTTCTTTGAAATTCACTACGAGTAAATTAGGCAAACAATATAAACACAATATAAATTATATGTCAAAATATAAAACAAAAGCGTAGTTAAACGCAAGCATATGTATATGACAGACAAAATTATCAGAATTTGTACTGTGATCAATTATATACATACTAGCAGAAACCGCGGCTTCGCTCGCGCTGAAACTACAAAAAAATATCTAAAAAAGGTATTCTGATACAAACTTTCGTCCCGTATTTTGATTTTGAATTTTTTTCAATTTTTTCCAGCCCTCCAAATATCTACATTCAAAAATCACGCCAATCCGTTTCTTCATTTCGACGTGAAAGAAGGACAAACAAATTAACACACTTTCACATTTATAATATTAGTATGGATTTGCTTAACAAAGGGGTTATTCTCTAAATCTTATTCGCATAAAACTGTTCTTTTTAGAAAGGAAGGGATCCTAATAAAGTAATCATCTTCAGTAATCTTAATAGAACTCTTTGAACCTATTAAACTTTACGAAATTTATATAAATCTCCGCTAACTTTTAGATTCTGAGATTAATAATTTAAATACTTATTTGTGTGTTAAAAGATTACTTATAAGAGACCAAAGGTTAGATTCTCGCTCGACTAAAAACGTTAATTATTTAATCCGTTAAACTTAAATCTTAACGAAAGTAGTGTAACGCTCAGGTAAAAAACTTTATGAAATATGCGAGAAACGAAGGGATCCATCACATTCACTATAAGTGTCTTAGTCCAGTGGATGGCTTATGGCTGTATCACGAGGTTCTGCATTCAAAATCGATGTTCTATCAAGACATAATTTTAGTGAAATATAGGACTTAAAAATTCGTTGTTGCTATGCCTCTTCATAGCCTTCGTCGATGGTAAAGATTTCATGGTTAAAAAATTGAGTAAAGTAGTCTTACATGGTCGCCATCTCCTTGGACTTTGAGAGCAAACATACGCTCTTGTTCTTTGTAGTACTTATTAAGGTCTAGTTTCAGAGACAGAAATTTGGTAAAAGGAACAATATTTATTGGATATTGCTTCGTTCTTATCTCTTTTGTTTCAGCTTGACAACACGTTTGGTTCAGTTTGTATTGCCTCTACTTGCAGTGCCAGCGGTCGCGAGTTCAAGTCCCGCTGGGGGCATTCATTTGCCGAGAACGAATGCTTGTATTCTAGTCATGGGTATATATTATATCATGGATGTCTATATTTATAATATGTATGTATTTAAAATTAGATATGTGTAGTGTATTAACTATCTGGTATCTATAACACAAGCCTCCTAGCGTACCATGGAACTAGATGGTGTTGTGTGCTTATGTCCCAAAATATTTATTTATTTATAGCTTGGATAGATCAAAAAATCTTTACGATCCATACATATATCCATCATACTCGTATATTGAGTTAGGGCAGTAGATATTCTGGCCGCAATGTTGACGTCGTAAAACATTTTTGCCGTAATTTCTGAAACTAGACTTAGGAAAATAATATCATTAAATATATTCTCCGTTAAAAATGCAGGATGTCCCTTCGGTTTCAGGTAACGAGTTTGCCCATGCATAATGTAGGGAGAGTTGTGTTGGTCCGCACGCATGCGTTACGACAATCTGTACACACGCAGGCATATGATATAACTTTACCTATTACGCATATAATAAAATTGTAACAATGTTAAAATGTATTGGATAAGTTTATAAAACTTGTTTTGGAATGTATATGATAGTACGATGAATTATTTTTTGGATTGTCTGTATGAGCTTATGCACATCTTGAGCTTGATCATCTAAACAGATATTAATATATTTTTACCCGTCTGCGAGGAATTTCTGCATTTGATGTTAGTCTACGTGTTACATAAATATAACAGTAAATTAATAACACTATGATGCAACAACCAAATTACTATTATTCACCTTTTAAATTATTTTTGACTTTAAACATTCTTAAATCATATAAAGATTCATTCAATTCAATTCTATAGTTTTGTTACTTCCTAGGAGTGCCTTTGGGCACATAAATATTCATTAGTCAAAATGAATGGTTTGACTTTGACACACGCACCATGTCACAGTGAAAACTGAAAATTGTACAAAAATAACGTGTCTTCTCTATTCTACGCAACACTGGCGAAGTAGATAGTGCCTAACTGGCACTACTAGAAACTACAAAACAAAAGGATTGAATTGAATTGAAGATACTCTTTTTCTATCGAAGCTACGGAACCCTAACTTGCGCCATAGATTTGAAATAAAACTACCTTTTTTGCGAATTTATTTTCATTTATGGTTCCCGGCGTTTCGAATGCTCTACAGCAATCATCGCCACGGGAGAACTCTTTCTTTCTCTTTTTTTTTAATTTAAAATGCCAAATATTCGCTTAAACCTATGAAAGTATTTGTAGATCTCGTCAGAAAAGAGAGAACGTTAAATATATTTGTTAAGTTCACCGATTTCTCTTTTACAATCGGATGCTTCATACTTTTGATCATTTATTGTTCGAAATAATCCCTGCAACATCCCATCGCTTTCCGCTCGCATTCCATTAATAAGTAAAAGCGTTGAAATATGTCGGAAATAAATCTGTTTGTTTTTGTTTACTGAAGTTTATGCATACTAATATTATGTGAAAATGTTGTATGTCGATGTATGTCTTTTTAAGTTTATACCGCTGGATTTATTATGATGTGATTCAGCAAGGACATAGATTGTGGAAGTGAACGTATATAGGCTACCTTTTATCCTCGCAGGCGTGTAGTGAGTAGAGCAGCGAGCAAAAACTGGTTTATATATGGTATTTGATGAATATCGTGGCCTGGGTATAAAATCATGTCTTTTGTGTTTATTTGTTTTCGTCTAGTGTTATTTATACAATTTATGAAGTGAGTTTTATTTTTTACGTGTTTTGATATTGTACATAAGTTGCAGTCGAATTAGACCAGGTTGAGCATTTGTATGACCATATATAATACTTATCGTATCAAAATATATACAACTAGCGACTCACCCTCGCTCCGCTCGGCTTCGGATTAGGTTGATTCCCCATACAAACTTTCATCTCCATTTTCACCCCTTTAAGGGATAATTTCCTGGATAAAGGCATCCTATGTCTTTTCTATGATTTCAAACAAATCTTCTTAACACATTTCATCTAAATCAGTCCAGTAGTTTCGGAGTTAATTCAGTACAAACAAAGAAACGAAAAAGGTTTCTCAGTATTATATTAGTATAGAATAAGTACAAGTTTAAGTACGAGACAATGTGAATATTAATGAATCTATCATTTCGTATTCAATTATACTTCTTCAATGTATTGAGAAATGTTATGGGCTTAATGGTTTTTATATGAACTTTTATCTTTTAAAATTTTATCCATATGTATTGTTTATCCATATGTATGTAAAAGTAGTGTAGAGCATTCATCAGCGTGCGGTCGGTACAGTGCACTCCAATTTATTAGTTTCTCGTGAATACATTGTTGTGGCATCGTTACACTACATTGTAACTGATAGATATAATCACATTGCTGTTAGAAATACATAATGTAGGAGGGAAAATTTATATATGTATGTTTGTCACTTTTCCACGCTTAAGCGGCTAGATAGATTTAAAGGAATTTTAGTACAGTTAGACTTGGACCTTTTTTTTAATATTCGGAAATGCATTTACGCATACCACCAGTAGAGATTCAGATGGTTATGTGGAACTCACCGGCTAGAAAAGCCAGTACTACCCACTAAAACTAACAAAACCTCCCGAGGAGCAACCCGCACGATACACCGCCTATCGAAGTAGGACACCTCCCTGTATGTTTGTTGGCTTCGCGCCCGGCTGAACTGCCGGTCGCTAATGAGCTCCATCACGACAAGGTGAACGCACGTTGGAGGGAAGATAAACTTTGACCTGCATTAACACATAGGCAACTGTTAGTTATAAAATATGTCAACAGGTGGCGCTAGCCTTGTTTAATAATATAAGAGGTACCTAGTCACGAGCGAAACAAGTGTAAATCGCTAATACATTTTTAGTACATCCTTTGATTAAAAAAAGTAAAGAAAAAAACGTAACACTAACATTAGGTAACTACCTTACTAACTAACCTTAGGGACAAATTTATACCTCACCTTACCTACTTTAGGGGCTATCTGTGGACCGGAATAAAAATTCTGTGTCGCTCGTCAGCCCATACAATGTCTCTATGTTCAAATCATTTCGATCCGATCTGTACTATTTAGTCTCCTGTTTAGATTTCTATTTACTTAACAGTTACAACATGATATTTACTTTGTGATATTTCTGGTGATATTTTCATAGATGTTGTACATTAATTTTTAGGCTTCCGTGCCCGAAGGGTGCCAACGAAACTCTATTGCTAAGCCTCCGCTGTCTGTCCGTTCGCCCGTCTGTGAGAGATCCGTATCCCATGAACCTTAATATAATAAATACAAATAAAAAATTAAAATTACAAGGTACATTTTTAACGTTCCTAATCGATCATCGAAGTTAATTATACTACATACCGACATAGAGTAAAAGTGGTATTAATAAAAAGTACACGTACGATGGTACGGAACCCTTCGTGTGCGAATTCGACTCGGACTTAACTGATTTTTTAAATTAAATTAATTTCCTGGTAAAATTGATACTTTGCTTTTGATAAAAAAATTGAAAAAATACAATATATATGTATTAGTAATAATATTGTTCGAAATAACACTAAAAAACTAATTACTTGTAGATGCGTAAGTGAATTTCAACTACTTTGAAAGTTTAATTACATACCAATTTTTTGTTTAAACTTACCATATAAAGAGCGACGTCGAACACGAGCTAATCGCGTAGTTAAGAGTCAATGTGATGCAAATAGCTTCCTGACACAGAGTCGCAATATTTCTTTAATCCGAAGCGTGGAATATTGAAATACCAGGGACATCCCCTTCCCATGCGCCGATCCCAACACTTGCTATCGAATATTCCAGCACACTCTGTGACAATTTAATTGGGTTTCGTGTATCCAAATTCAGTTTATTGATACGTTTTACTTTCGTACTACACAAGTTTGATTGTTTTGTACTCAGTCATGCATATCTTCATGCATATGGCTGAACGGATTTGAATCAAACTTTTCTGTCAGATCCTAGATTAAATACTAGATTGATGTATAGGATAATTTTTAACCAGATTTATTTTCTCTGGGATAGGCAAGGTCTACGCTAACCAGGCTTATTCGCATTAAGTCGCAAAAGTTTAGTTTTATTAGTAATGAACAGTAAAGTATTATAATTTACTGTGCTTTATTATATGTAGACGTTATGAGCCATAAAATATTTTTACGTTTAAATGGTATGAGGTTTAACGTAAGTTATTACTCACTAGCATTTATATTTATAGCTACTGAGTTATTCTTGTTTCGTTCAATCCTCTTATTAGGTACTAATTGTTTATGACAAAAAATAGTCTATGTAACTCTTGAACCACTAACAATCTGTAAGCAAATATCATATTGGTCTGTCGATACCATTGATCTGGTGCCTTCAAGTCTGGTAGAAGACCAAGCAATGAGAAAGAATTTAAGATAAAGTGAAAATTAAAAAATTAAGACCATTCAAAAAACTATAATACCTTCTGAGATTTACGCGAACTTTTGATATTTGAAATAAAGCTAGTAAAAGGAGTCTTTCCCGTGACCATATTTTATGTGAAGCTTTCAAAATGTCAGAAATGAAAATAAAAATAAAATTGCAAAACATCTAAAAAGAATTGTTTTATTTCAAAAACATAAATATAATTGAAAAAGATGCATAATGCACATTACGTGGCTTTTTCAGTAAATGAGACCTCTTTTAGTCAACCTTCTCCCTCAACCTAGGTTAGAGGAT
Source organism: Brenthis hecate (assembly GCA_951806755.1). Lineage (NCBI taxonomy): Eukaryota > Metazoa > Arthropoda > Insecta > Lepidoptera > Nymphalidae > Brenthis > Brenthis hecate. The sequence continues at coordinate 8,805,505 of OX638262.1, forward strand.
AAAAGTAAGAGAAAAAATGGGAGATATTGTAATCGCTTTAACGTAAATATTAATTCAGTTTAACAATCATATTCATGATATATAACAGAAAATGTAGAGAATGAACCAGTATCCCAGCCACAAGAAAGCGTAAAAGGCTACAGAACCGCTAGTGAGGATGTACATACATAGGTTATGTAAATAGCAGAAAACGTCAAACCCGATCCCGGGGGTTAAAAATCTAATCTTCTATTCACAAAACGCGACTTGAATAGTATCGCCTTATATCGCAAATCGGAATATTTTTCAGTACAATGGACGTGATTGTAATAGTCGCCTCTATACAATTTCCGCTTCGAAGTGAATTGGACGTGATCTGAGCTTTACTTCGACATTGACGTATTTTAGTAATAATATACAAAATTTGTATATAATTTCTTATATTGATTTTGAGAATGGCATCTGATAAAAATTAATGTTGCAAGTTTTCTTACAGCTTTTAAACATTTTAATGATGATGTCGAGTATCGATATTTTCTTTAAATATCGATATTTAATAGAAAAGTATATTTTTTTTACTGTACTACGAATTATACGGTACAGGTTAAGTATTTGTCAAATATTTCAAGGGTGATTTTTAATTTTTTTCCTATAAATTTTTATCGTTTAACTTTCACATTTATAATTAACTAGCGATTCACCTTCGCTCTGCTTGGGTTCGTCCCTAGTAGTAACGGTAGTATAGATTTCTCAGAGATGAGATATTTTCCCACAGTAAAAGTATTCTATATGTTGACCCGCGAAACCAGCTATCATCACACCAAATTTCATTAAAATATGTTCGGTGGTTTTCTCGTAATGTGTTCCCAGATAAACAAACAGAAAGAGAGACAAAAATTCTAAAAACTATAGATTCGGTCTCTGTGTCTATAATAATATTGTTTTAATAAGTTAGAATTTTATGATGTATAGATTAATATAATTAATTTATTTATGCCTTATAGATAGATAGAATTATATCTCTTGAAGAAAGTGTTTTATAAGTAACAGTTTCCTCAAACAAAGGAATACTCAAGTACGTTCATTAATACAAAAGCGAAAAGCCTTCGGAACTTCCTCTCCCCTCTATATTTGCTTGTTATAGTTTGTGCGTATCCTGTAATAAGATACGTGTGCTTAAGGCGTTCTCACACTATACGACCAAACCTTGGCAGTGACGTGTCGAGTGCGTGCCAAGGTTAATGTGAAGTGACATTATGGAGTTGACGAATTAAGTTGTTCTAAACGTAATGATAGCAATTGAGCAAGTTTTTGATAAGTTTTTATGTAAAATATAAATTAAAACCACTTTATGATTTATAGGCTGAAAATTGGAAACAAAGTGGAGAATTACATTATTCGTCTAATTTTCGAAGAACATTTGACTGTGTAGGCTTAGTTGTTATCATTGTCACTCTGCTGTGATGGTTACGAGTTCTATCCTTGGTACAGCAAATATTGTATTGACCGTGTACATTTCTCGAGCACCACTTGATGGCCGACAAAGACGCATTTATAAAACAAAAAATATTCAGTATAATTCTATAAGTTGTTGTGTATTTTTTTAGTGTTTGTCCGCAGATCCGCACATTTTCTTATGTAATAATATATTATGTACAATTTTCTTACGTCAAAAGCCATAGTAAATGAATAGTTAATACATTTACAGGATGTAGATAAAATTGATATGCAAAAACAAACAATATACGGAGGAATTTCTAATATTGTGCCGAATTTGTTCCTCGCTTCGTAATAAGATACGTGCGCCCGCGGTCTCTTCATACGAACCTAAGTTTGCGTCGTGAGCATGGTTACACCATTAGATACATTAAATAGGAATATACGAATATTATAAAGAGGCAAAGTTTGTTTGTTTGAACGCGCTAATCGTAGGAACTACTAAACCGATTTGAAAACTTCGCTATATATTATCCCGGAAAATGTGCGATTCCCGTGGGACAGATTTGTTTTTATCTAGGGACGAACCCGAAGCAAAGCGAGGATTAGTTGCCAGTCATTTTTATAAATACTTTATCTTATAATATTAAATGAGCAATTTTTATTTCTACGTATATACATTTACTTCGTTTATCTCGGAAACAGCTGTAACGATTTGGATCAAATTTTGTATTTAGATAAGGTTTTGTTTTTTTAAATTTCCGTGTCTTTTTGGAAAAAAGCAATTTTTATATCTCTTGAGTTCTATATCTTTTTAACTTGAATTACAGGAAGAGTATAATATATAATAGATAACAGCAGTACTAAAGATATTAAAGATGATAGAGCGTGTAGGCAATAGGCATTCCTCGTCGAGCGAACGGTATTGATATCTAATATATCGGGCGTATAAATTGAAAAATTCCGCCACGACGGATAATAGTGACGAGTGTTTTGAAAGTATTGATATTTTAATTTGAACAATAGTTCAAAAATTCATCTTTTTGACAACATCTAGAAAACTTTATGGCTACCTGCTGCCTGCTACTTTGCTTGCGTAGTCGAATAATTCTAATCTAAAATTTTGTGAACTTGATGATGATAACATAAGTTTAACTTATCTTTTACTTAAAAATAAACGACACCCTTGGCTCAGTTTGTAGTGACCCTACTTGCTGTGCCAGCGGTTGCGGGTTCGAGTGATGAGCACTAATATTTGGACTCCAGTCATGGGTATTTATATTTGTTATATGTATGTATTTAAAGTTATATATGTGTAGTGTATCAACTATCTGGTATCCACAACACAGGCCTCGTAGCTTACCATGGAACTAGATGGCGCTGTGTTTTTATGTCCCAACATATTTATTTATTTACATTTAATTATTAAGTGTTAACATATTACCTCAGATGAAAATATTCCACCGCTAAGGATACTTTCAAAGTGATTTTAACTTTAGTTTTACAAAAACGTGTAATTTAAGAGGTCGTAATCAAACAAACAAAGTCACATTTACGAAACACTGCCCAAGCCGAAGTGAAACCCGCACAAATGTCTGACGTATTCTTAGAAGGACAATGGTTCTTTTCAATAGGTTTCTTCATTGTAAAGTTAGCCTGCTTATTTAACGTTTTATTTTTATGGGAACGTGCTGTATGTAACATGAATTATACTAGAAATCTAGATATAAACTGACTAATTTGATTAAAACATTTAGATAAAAAAAGGCAGTGGTAACGCGCTCGCTTGGGAAACCGAGTGAAGCGGGTTCAAATCCCGGGTCTCGCACCTCTGATATTTTCATGTGCGAATCATTTCTAACATGATTGCCTTACGGCGAAGGAAAAACATCGTGAAGAAACCTGCATGTCTGAGAGAACCTAGCAAGTTTTCAAAAGACATGTGAAGTGCGCCAACCCGCACTTGCCCAGCGTGGTGGACTATGGCCTGATCCCCTCATATTGAAAGGAGGCCCATGCCCAGCAGTGGGACGTTAAAAAGGGCTGAATACATTTAGATAAAAAGTTAAATCAACGTTGATTTTCAAACTCATAGATTACGTGTTTTCTTCTTTTCTTATGTGTTCTTTTCTTGACTAACATTTATTTATTTATATTTTTATGTACTCTTTATTGTATAGCACAAAAATTATAATATAACAAGAAAGAATTACAATAGATTGTAAAATAAAGTAATGTGAGGCACAAAAGCGGTCTTGTCCCTAATTAGCAAAATATATAATGATAATAATATAATAATTTCAATACCTAATTAGTAATGTCAAGCAACCTCTGGTACGTTAGATAGAATATAAAATCATTAAAATTGAGTATAATTTATTTCAAAACCTATTGATGTATATAACAAGGATAAAAAGCAAAGCAAAAGTACATAATACAAATATACTGGATAATATATAGTGGATATCTGCATAGAAGATTTCAAATGCACGGAGAAAATACTGTTATAAAAAGTTAAGTTGTAGAGGTTATTAAAATATATATGTTAATGTAAATAGAGCTATATTTTAATTTTTGCTAAAGGAATATTTAAAAACATGGCAAATATTAGTACCGACTCTTACTACTAGACGTCGGACATTTGGATCTTTGTAAAATATTTGATGAAATATACTCGTAATTAAGAAAACACAAAAGCCATGAATTAAAACTAACATTAATTATACATTTTACTTTTTAAACAAAAAAGTTAACCGACTTCAAAATTTTGCATACAAAGTTTTAGTTTAGCACCCTTGAGAGTATATTTTTCTTGAAATTTGTTTTGAAAATTGCACTATAATATATTGAAGTATTATAAAAGTTCTATTCATTATAATCTACTAGCTGACTCACTCTCGTTTCGTCTTAGGTACCTTTCAACGGTAAGTATGGAATATGGACTATATATTTATTATATATGTATTTACATAGTTATGATGAGTTGTCGTGGGATGTACTATGACGTATTTTCCCGTGTGAATGAGATAATCTCCCGCGGTAAAAAGTAGCCTTTGTCACTCTCTAGCCCTCCAACTATCTTCACATAAAATAAATAGAATGTTTTGACGTTAAGGAAGGACAAGCAACCATACCATTTTCACATATATAATATTAGTATGGATTTATTAAAGAAAATATAATAAAAAATAGCTCATAATTGGTGAAGATATCGCTTAGTGTACACACAAAAACCTACAACTGAATTTTCTATCTTGTTCGAACAAAAAAAATATTTCAACTTGGAAAAAAAATATGATAGCTAAAATTCTTCAAAAACGGTAAACAGAGACGTCTCATTGCGTAACAACTTCTAGGCGCCTTTGTCGGCGCTACCTTCATTCAATTACTGACTCTAACGATATAAAGATTAAATAGATAAAGTATCTCTATTATCTAACACTGAGTCTGATAAATATACCCTGAGAGAGTTCACCGCCGATTCAGAGCTTCTCTCGTTGTCTCACCTTGTTTGCTAACTTAATATGTAGTATAGCGATACTTCAGTGGAAGTGATTCTTTAATGGACGGCACGTTTTATTGACGCGATTATTATTTGATATATAAATAATTAATAATTAATTAGAAAAAGTCAAACGTGAGTTGTTATTGAAATATAAATAATTTTTGACTATTCCAAATAAAACTATCTTTTCGGATTTTTTCGCGGGTTTATTTTGATTTTTAGTTCCCGACGTTTCGAATGCTTTACAGGAATCATGGTCACGGAAGTCTCTTTTTTTATTGTTTTTAAACTTAGACGAAGCAAATATTTATATAATTATAGATATTTGTAATTATTTAAAACGCGTTTTTATTCTTATTGTTTCTAGTAACCTTGTGGGCTGTGATAACGTTTATACTGCGAAGGATTTCCTCGAAAGCTAAATCTCCATACATACAAAATGAGTAAAATTGCTATTGGCGTCTTTCTTTTGTTATTATCGAAAAAAATATAAACAGGAAATTTCATTGAATATTTTATTCATAAATTTTCATCTTCTAATGAAAGTGAGGGCAAAACGACCATCTGGCGTAGTGAGTCGAATATATTACCTCTACGTCGTAAGCCACCGGTTCGAGTCTTACTCGACGAAAATATCGATAGGTTTATTTCGGTCATATAGATTAGTTGCAGCCTGGTTAAACTAAATGATAGTTAAACTAACTAGCCGTTAATCTAACTGACAGTTAAACTTATCTATATGTACCATAATATCTCCTGGCTAGTCTCAGTAAAACTGGCCTCTACGACTGAAAATCTCAGAGAATATGATTTTAGTTGGAGTTATATTCGAGAATTTTATATATTATCATGTTCTTCTCATTCTAATAAACAGCCAGATTGTTAAATGTCTAACGGAGAAAACATTTTTTAAGGTTTGCACTACATATATTGTAAAATATCTCGAAACCTGAAATATAGATACAAAAATACTTTGTTTTCCATCCTGTTATTTTACCAAACGCGGTTATGAAACTACACTCACCTTTTCCAGGCGAAAACACAATAGGAACTGCTCCAGTTTTTTTAAGTCAACAGTTACGCCGGACTATCCCCAATCTAAGTGATATTTTAAATAATATTGTTTATATTTTTATTAAGCACCAGCGACTCACTCTCGTTCCGCTGGGGTTCGTTTTAACGTTTGGTATAGATTTCTCAGAGTTGAGATATTTTCCCGCAGTGCAAAGTATCCTATATGTTAACCCGGGTAACCAGCTTTCATCATAATTAATTTCATCAAGATCTGTCCAATAGGTTTTCTCGTGATACGTTCTCAGATATAAAAAATTCTAAAAACCATAAATTCGACCTCTGTATCGATAATAATGACTATTTTAATAAGATTTTCCAAACAATATTTAATGTACAGATTTGAATCTAAAATCGACTCAGCTAGAATTTTATTTTATGTAGGAATAGATTAAAATACTTTTTTTCTTACCAAATGTCATGAGTATTACCACCAAGTTCGAAAGAAATAGCCTCAGTGCTGAGAGGCACTAGCGAAAGAAACTAGTGGGACTAAAATTATAATTTTTTCTGTTTACTTTAAATAATATTATAAACGGTAATTTTCCAAATTTATAATATTCTGGAGGCGATCAGGTCTGCTACGTATCGACGTATTATATTTTCAACATTTCCTGAACCATGCAAGCGTCCATTCTGTGACATTAAATTTAGATACTTAAGTTTGCTCTCGAAGAAGTGTAGGTCTTAAAACATGTGATAAAATTCAACAGCATATACCATATAAAATGTTTATGGCCAATTCCCCCACACTTAGTAAGTGGTGCAACTTGAGTAAAAACTGTTTCAATAAATTTAGATAAACGAACAGCAGCACTCCTACCGCCTACGTCGCCTACTCTAAAGCCGTAACGGTTTTAATTTTTGATTGTTACGAAATGACTTATAACTGCAGCTTAAATTTTAACCCACTTCAAAAAGAAGGAGGTACTGAATTTGTTTGTATTTTTTTTATTTACATCTTTAGTGGGCAGTGGTAGCACAGTGGTAACGCGTTTGCTTGGGAAACCAAATTAAGCGAGTTCAAATCTCGGGCCACGCAACGCACTTTTTGATATTTGATTTAATATTTTGAACCCGTGCCCAGTAGTGGGACGTTAAATAGGGCTGAATACATATAATAATGCCTCATATGTATGAATAATTAATTCAACTACGCGGGCGGGCTTGCATGACAATACTAGTATGGACATAAGGCTTGAACATTTTTTATTTACTGTTAAATAACAATTACACTGTAAGCTATTCTGTCTAAATACTACCACAAGTTTTTACAGCAACCAATAACAATTATTATTATTTAAGTAAACTGAATATTATATTAACTTACGAAAATATTTTGCATTATTAACAATTAATGTATTTACAGTTGTTTTTCATTTTATCTGATAATTTGACTTATAAATAAACAGAAGTCATAATTTTTGAAAATATGTAAGCCTGAGTGACCTCCAAATCTGGGTTTTGGCACGCTTTAGCCTGCGGCGGTGATATATCGGGCAGACTCTCCCTGCATCCAATACTCTGGCAATCCACGTTTTTGATTTAAGTTTCCTGGAAAAAGGGGCTTTGTACGTCAGAAATCCTTTATGTAGGCCTTACGTAGAATATCTGACTCGGTTATCCTTTCTAATTGAAAAGTTTTATTATTTAGTACGTTTCGTATTAAGCTCTATTTTATCTTGAGTTATAGATAACGATAAAATACTACGGACTATGGATTTTTTCTATTGATTAGAAATTAAATGAGTATATCATTTTTTTTAGATCAAGAAATTATTTATTTATTTATAGTACAATCTATAATAAATAATTTGTTTTCTTAAATTTAAAATGTTAAAAAAGGGATCTATTATAAGATTGAGTTATATTTAGTTTATAATTTGAATGCTTTATGTATTTATTTTTATTTTCAAAGAACACATTTTTTTGTAACATATACATCCTTGTAATTGCCTTTGTGACTTATTTATATAAATTTTACAAAAAGTTAAATGTTTTAAATAAAAGTATCTTACACACAGTATGAAACAACTATAATATAATGCCTTTGAGACGTCTAAGACCTTAGTGTCTCCAAAAATCAAAATAAATTCACCAAAAAAATTCGAAAAGATAGTTTATTTAAAACTATCGTCTCACCTCTGCTCCGCTCGGGTTCGTCCCGAGTTACGTTTTTAAGTTTAGTATAGATTTCTCAGAGACGAGATATTTAACCCGCAGTAAAAAGTATCTTATATATTGATCCGGATAACCAGCTACCACGATACCAAATTTCATCAAAATCTGTCCAGTGGTTTTCTCGTGATGCGGTTACACGCACAGACAGACAAAAATTCTAAAAAGATATAGATTCGGCTTCTGTATCGATAATAATAATTATTTCAGTAGGATGTTCCAAAAAAATATTTAATGTACAGATTCGACTAACTTAGAATTTTATTATAAGTCTAGATGTCAAATATTCTCGTAAATCTAAGAAAGTATTGAAAGTCAAATGTATTGTTAAATAGATGGAATTAAAAAAAATAATTTGTACAGCATAATGGTAAAATTGGGATCATTTTTAATCTTAAAAATCTTTTTGTACCCCATTCTATAGAAATAAATAAATAAATGATAATAAAAACCGGTATAAGTATTTATATTATGTATAACAAAAAGGTTTACATTAAAAACGCGTATGGCCATTAAATTTAATATTGCGCAAAGGACGCGTGTAGCTGAAAATGAAGAGGAGGGTTAATTGACCAATTATCTCACCTTTTAACTTTTGACAAGCTTTCTAAAATATTTGTATATATGTATGTATGTATGATATTACGTATGTATGTACGATATTACGTATGTATGTATTTATACACATATGTACGTCGCATGCGGCGATTTCCGCGACCAATGATTTAAATATTTGAACATAACAATAAAATTATTTAAGGAAATAAAGGGCCATTTAATTAATAGCTTCCATTGAGCACGAAACGAAATGAATAAAAATGTTTCAAATAAAATATGACCGTTTCAACTGAATATTCTGTTGGTGAAATAATATTTCATAAGGGTTCCAGGAAATTAAAGCTCTCTATTGTTTTTGTCACCTACGATATTGAGTCGAGATGAGCAGCATCCGCGGACTGATTTTTGATTTTGCTTAACGAAGCCTTTATAACAATAAATCTGATTTTAATGGAGATTGAATTAAATTATTTCGAAAGGGATGGATGAGAGTACTTTACACGTTACGTTTATTAATTTATCTGATCTGATGAATAACGGCGAAAAACCTGTTAGTTATCGATTTTGCACAATTATGAAATACATGAAGGGATCTACTTAATTCATCACTAGCTTCATTATAATTATATTTGAAGTCATAATGAGTTTTGAACCCTTTCCAACCAATGCTTTTGCTTTAGTAATATAATTAGTATTATTATACTACTGTATATATTCTATAAAGGCAGTGGTAGTCCAGTGGTAACCCGCTCGCTTAGGAAACCGAATGAAGCGGGTTCAAATACCAGGTCTCGAACCTCCGATATTTTCATGTGCGAATCATTTTTAACATGATTACCGCTTGCATTACAGTGAAGGAAAACCTCGTGAGGATACCTGTATGTCTGAGAGAACCTAGCAATTTTTCGAAAGACATGTGAAGTCCGCCTGTACTTGGCCAGCCTGGTGGACTGGTCTGATCCTCCTGGTACTGAAGGAAGGCCTGTGCCCAGCAGTGGGCCATTAAAAAGAGCTGAATACATACATTATTATACTACGCTGTTACACAAAACTTATAGTACTTAGCACAAAAAATTCAATGCTCATCTAAACTCTCCACTGGCCTGTTATTAGTTTCTTATATTTTTACTCAGAACAAAGTTTTCTACAATCGAGGATCAAATATCTTTTTTTATATTTAGAAACAATCCTTTTCTTGTTCAATGTTCATCCAGAGGATTCAATTTACTAAGATAAATTTCATTTTTGCTAAGGTGTAATATACTGATATAATTTATAGGCGAAAATAGCTTTTCATTTGGATATCTTTATTTAACTTCGACTCGTCGCATCCGAGAATTTATTTGCAATTTCCGTTATTGTAATGTATAATAAGTTAGTAGCTAATAAAATTCTTGGGATTCTAACGATGTAATTTCAAACGTTTCGCAAATATTATGGCAGATAGCTCCCTTTAATGAGCTTCATAAATTATGAGTCTGAGGCAAATAAACTTTTTATGGCAATTTTTTGTGTTTTTGTAGTCCAGCATTAATAACTAATAAAAGATACAATTACTCGTACTAATTATTTTAGTAACTTCTGAAGTACACATTAATTTTATTTTATTAGTCAGTTCAGGTATACATTTTTTACGAACTTTATTTATTTTTTTGAAAGTTTGTGAGCATAGAAGTATGGATGGATGTTTGTTACTCTTTCACGCCGAAACGGCTCCACAAATCTGGATGAAATTGGGCACAGAGATAGTTTTAAAATCTGGAATAGCACATAGATTACTTTTTATCCCGGTAAAAATTACGGTTACCATGAGATAGTTTATTTAGAGATGGACCCTTAGCAAAGTAAGGAAGAGTCGCTAGTAAAAGTGTAAATTGCAGATATTGCAAATATTCGTCTAGTTAAGGCATGCTGACTCTTATAATACAGAATAGCTATTATATTATACCATAATATTACCCTCGTGTAGTTTGTTTAGATATAATTAAGTTACTGTCGATTTTTGACTATAATTTGAATGTGATTACAGTACTAATAACATGTAATCTGTATGTAAAGAGCATTACTTCTTGAATGGTTATCCGATTTTCTTGATTATTTTAACAATAATAGAGGTTATGCCTCTAGGGCACACCTATAAACTTTTCTAGAAAAAAAAAACACAATTAGGGGTAGAGGAGTTTTTAAATGATTTTGTGGTCACTAAACTTTCTGCTTAAAACCAAGTTATTAAATTAAAGTCACAATTTATAACTAGTCAAAGCTTAATTGAATAAGTTTCATCCAGTAATAGGCATATATGTACATGTATAGATGTTAACGTTTGACGTTTGACATTGTGTTTCCTGTGATATTTCCGCAAGGGATAAGCGATGGCATTTGTATACATATGTATATGCGTGATTATTGTATAGAGTGATATCTATACAAACATCTGTTTGAAAACTATAGACATAGAGGGAGTATCTCTTTGTTTCACCTGAAAGGTGTGACAGAGACAAAATTGATGTGCGGCCAGACGTCTTCTTCTGTATTCATTGAAATACGTTAATTTATGATAAATTATAATACTATATTTTTTTTACATTGCATTTATGAATTCAAATTGGAATAAAAGACAGGTATTGGCCGCACGTTCGCTTTCTCTCTTTCTAGAGAGTGGTCAATTTCATGAGAGTATTGCTTAGTCTATTCTCTACGTCTATGTTGAAAATTAACTATACCTCCAAATACATATTCCGATTATATTGAATGACCAAACGTTTGATTTCTATTGATTTATTTCATTCTACTATTATAAATGTGCAAGTTGTATTCGTGTATGTGTGTCTGTACATTGCTTGACGCTTAAACGGCTGGACTTATTTGGATGATATTTGTTATACAGGTAGACAATTATATGGATTACTCGGAACAATACAAAGTTAACAGTTAGTGATAGTATTTACTAAAAGATTGCGTTGATCATTTGCCAAAAGATAAATACATTACTATACATATCTATACTAATACTATAATAGGAAAAAAATTCTTTTTTGTAAGTGTGTTTGTAATGGATAAACTAAAAATCACGGAACCGTTTGAATCTGAAATGTTTTTATCCCGGAAATCATCCCTTAAGGGGTGAAAATTTGTATAGGAAATCAATCATTTCTCAAGTAAGGGATATAAAACTCATCATACCTATGTATGTATATACAAATATATAGTCTATCTATATCATACTAAACCTAGGGACGAACCCGAGCAAAGCGAGGATGACTCGCTAGTTAAATATATGTAGGTATTAAGAAAATTCAATGTTTTGTATCAAGTTGCATTCGAGTCTGAAGTTATATTCAAACCCGTACCTTCGAATTAGAGTATAATACGAGGGAGCGTTTTTATGTTCGCGGAATGAAGGGTAAGGGGTTGAAATAAAAAAACTAAATTATTTTTCCTTTTCAATATATTCACCTGCAAGACGGACACATTTTTCAGATCTTTCAATTAATTTATTTATACCCTCATAAAAAAATATTTTGTCTTTGTCCTCAAAATACGCTGAAACTTCATCATCGGTGGTAAATTTTTTACCCCGCAGCTCTTTTTTCATTTTTGGAAAGAGGTAATAATCACTCGGGGCCAGGTCTGGGCTGTAGGGTGGGTGGTTCAAAATATCGAAGCCCACTTTAAGCAGGGCAGCCAACGCAACGCGGCTCTTGTGGACGGGCGCATTGTCGTGCAAAAGCAGCACACCTTTCGTCAATTTTCTCCGTCTTTTCTGTTTAATGGCTTCTTTTAGTCGCTCTAATTTGAAGCGTAGTATTCTCCGGTTATAGAAACACCTTTATCTTTATAATCGATCAATAATATTCCTTCTGAATCCCAAAAGACCGTTGCCGTGAGTTTCCCAGCTGACTGTGACACCTTAAACTTCTTGGGGGGTGCTGTGCCCTTTTTATGCCACTGCATACAGTCTTGTTTCGACTCAGGTTCATAATGATGAACCCAAGTTTCGTCTTCAGTAACAATTCGACTCAATACACCATCCTTGTCTTCATTGCAGAGGTCCAAAAATGCACGTGAACACTCTACGCGTTGTTGTTTTTGCGGCGGCGTGAGCATTTTCGTTACCCATCTTGCGCTGACCTTAGTCATGCCAAGATGATTGTGCAGGATTTTAAAAATGGTTGTATCGGATACTCCAACCATTTCTGTGAGTTGTTTCTTCTTTAGTCGAGCATCGTTCAGTACAAGTTTTTCGACTTTTTGGATAAGTTCTGGCGTGGTCACCTCGATGCTCCTGCCCGGCCTCGGGTCGTCTTCAAGGGATTCCCTTCCTTTTTTAACCAAACTGTGCCACTTGTACACCATGGTTTTTACTGGACAAGAGTCACCGTAAACCGATGACATCTCATTCATGATGGTTGCAACTGATTTTCCTTGCTTGGTAAGGAACTTTATAACGGCACGATATTCGATTTTTTCCATATTTCACTTTTCACTCCTGATTATGTTGCTTGGTTGGCAATAGCTCAAAGACTAATAGTCTAATAACAATGAAATCTCGTATTTATACTAATTATGAGTCACTAAACACGTTACGATCCTAATGAGCCTAATCGCCCCCCTCCAACCCTCTCATTCCGCGAACTTAAAAACGCACCCTCGTAACACTACCACTGTTCCAGATGGTCTTTTAACATATCAATTTATATTAAAACATCCGTGTCAGGGATGATCGGTCGTATAATATAGTTACAAGGGTATTGGCTCAATGGCGAAAGTTGTGATCACTTTCATAATTGCTTACAGTTCGGCGACGCAACACGTCGACTCGCCTGTACGGTTATGAATATATACTAAAAGTCTATAGCGTATACTCATTATTATTTTGTTACTTAAGTTTTTATTGTACTGTACACTTTGTATTGTACGATGTAACGATAATACATACATACATGTGTACATACAATAATGTTGTGCCGAAGCGATTTCGGTTACGGCCAATCTTACTGAGACTAACTGCTCGAGAGTCGAGACATCAAATATTTTCACAGACACAAGTCTATTCCGTTTATTCTGACAGCACAACAACTCGCCATTACCGGTGAAAGATAAGGTCCAGAACTTTATTTCGACAGTTTAACCTGTTCTGCGTAGCACGGAGATACACTGCTAACTTCCCAATTCCCAGGTACACTGGGTTACTGAGTTTTCTAGATAGAATCACCAAGTAAATATTTTGGTCCGAGCCGGGACTCGAAGCCAGGACCTCTCTATCATAAATAACATTACAGATAAATACAATATATGTAGATAATACTGTTATATTTACATTATAATTTTATATAGGTTAATATATATTATTTGTCTAAATAAACTTACTTAATAAATAATTCTTATATTAATATTAAGCTTTTTGAACATCTTTTTCTCAATTAAAGAGGTGGTAATCCGCAGTCCACGTTATAACTAGAAAATCTATTATATGTAAATGTGTTGCCTCATAATGACTAAACGGTTTCACAGATATTCATGTTTCATATGTACTTCGTTAGATTTGTCTTAATATAGCGAGTGTGATGATGTATACAATTTATACCCTATTCGTGTCTTGAAAAAATGTATGGGGTGGGGTGGAATAAAATACGTTTTTAACAGGTCACGAGGTGGTTTTAAAACTATATACAACTTATATGTTTGAAAATAACTTAAGATAAGAAATTGTTATATAAAACTAAAACTACTAACTGACCAAAACTGAAAAGCTAATATAAATGACAAATATATTACAAATACTAGCGACTCACCCCCGTTCCGCTCGGGTTCGTTCCTAGTTACGTTTTAACGTTTAGTATAGATTTCTCAGAGGCGAGATATTTTCCAGCAATAAAAAGTATCCTATGAAAAATATTTAATGTACAAATTTGGCTTATTTACAATTTTATTATATGTATAGAAAAAAACCTAACTGCGTAAAAGCGATTAAAAAAGATGAGAAGAATTTAAAGAAACATAAAGTTACATTATTCAACATCATCAAATCGATCAAAATGACCAATATAATTCAAACTATTAGTTTAATTTGTTTTGTAATTAATTTAGTTGTTCCAGATATTAGGTATGAAAAACATACAAACAAATCTTTTTACAATATTCAGATTGTGGTTTTTAACTTGTGGTCTCAGAGTGCACAGCAGCATGAGCTTATGTTTTCGGGCTGCATTTTAGCGACAATGTAACATGAAATTCATTCCTTTAATTATATTTTTTTAAGAATCCAGCAGAGACTGGACTTAATGTGGAAACTTTTAACTATTGGAAAGCTAACTACATTTTCTTTCTTTATTCTAACGTTAGTTTAATGAAGCAATTAAAACTATTTTACTTAGTTAGTATTAATTTATTGAATTAACTACGAGGAAAGTATTGTACTATATATTTTTAACGAGCAGTTTCCCGTAGTTTCGCCTGTGTTTTAGCATATTTTTTGTCCTTTTTAGGGTTCCGTACCCCAAGGGTGCCAGCGGAACCCTATTTATTAAATTTAAAATTAATTATTTTATCAAGCCTCCGCTGTCTGTTCGTCTGTCCGTCCGTCAGAGAGTTATAACTCGTGATCCATAAGAGGTAGAGAGTTGAAATTTAAAAAAAATATCTTTTTCTATTGCCGCTATAACAACAAATAATAAAAATAAATAGAAAATAAAAATACAAGAAAAATTTTAAAAGTTCGTAATCGATCATCGAAGTTAATATACTACATACCGACATAGAGTAAAAGTGGTATGAATAAAAAGTACATGCACGATGGTACGGAACCCTTCGTGTGCGTGGGCCGAATTTATTTTAATATATTTTTATAGCTTACAAAAGATTTCTTTTCCAATTTCAAGGTTCCAGCAATCTGTGGATGGGGCTGAGACGTCATTACATCAGTTTTCTTTTATGTAAAGAAGATATATGCATATTTACATATTACATCGATAGTCGTTACTTTTGTTTGTTATGATAACATAAGCAATAAACATTTGTTCCGATGATGTCATAGCAAAGTGTTATAGAAACAATGCCATTAATCAGAGAGGGCTATTTTGACAGCTCTACATAGGTTCATACTTCATAGTTCTTATAATTTAAGCAAATATTTGACATTTTAAATAAAACTATCTTTTCGGATTATTTACGAGAGAGACTCTCTCCCGTGACCATGATTGCTGTAAAGCATTCGAAACGTTGGGAACCAAAAATCAAAATAAATTCGCGAAAAAATCCGAAAAGATAGTTTTATTTTAAACTAAACCTTACAATTATCCTACTCTTGATACTCTATATATTTCATCTCATTATTTCGTAGATTACTTTTCTGAAAATTCACTTCTACCGTGTGTGAATTGCATACACACACAATTTTTTTATTTTATCCTATTTACTTTGAAGAAACAAACTCTATACATAAAAGAAATAAAATTAAAACCAGTTAAGTTTTGACAAATGAGTAATAATTAATTAAAGTAACACTAAGCAGTGTTAAACAAAAAGCGAATAAATTCAATTGAATATATTACATTACAAATTCAAAGCACTCACGTCGGTAAACTAATTTAGATATGTATCTTATCGGATGTCGAACTTAAAGGCTGATGTCAAAACTAAAACAATACAATGATACAAGTAATTGGTTCCAAACAGTGTTACAATTTACGAGTAACAGGTGCATGGTGGGAAAAGTTCTGATCACTTTGATAATAATTGTTCCCCCTAATAACATAGTCGCTGATTATTATACACAATAAAACAAAATAAACTTTGCAAATTGGGACAATTTTCATAATTATTGTCGTGATTTTGTATCTAGTGACTGGTTAATTAACTTTAATTAGGTTGCCTTTGCGCTATTTGATTGCTGTAAACATAGACTTGACATATAATAATTTCAAATTAAGGCACGTAGACGTTTCTGTGCATGTATTTTTAACCCCCGACGCAAAAAGAGGGGTTAATAGTTTAACGTGTGTATCATTGTGTATCTGTCTGTAACATCGTTGCACACGTTTGGCTCAGTTCAGTCCCGCACAGCGGTCGAGGGTTTGAGTCCCGCTGGGGGCACTGATTTGTGTGATGAGCACGAATGTTTGTACTCCAGTCATGGGTATTTATATTTATAATATGTATGTATTTAAAATTATATACGTGTAGTGTATCAGCTATCTGGTATCCATAACACAAGCCTCGTACATTACCATGGAACTAGACGGTGCTGTGTGTTAATGTCCCAACATATTATTATTATTTAGTTTGTTTTTGGTTTGAAAAGTGACTTGACCGAGTGTTCTTATGAATTAATTAAGAAAATCAGCTATTTGCAGGCCATTAGCTCTTTTCGAGACGGTAAAAGGTTATGAACAACTTTCACACATCGAATGGATTCGTATTTGGTATCTCGTTACTTTAATGACGTTGCAACAATATAGTAACATTGGTCTGATGCTGCAGCGTCACCTGGAATCTGAAATACTCAACTCTTTACTAAAATACTACAGAGATATCGTGTTTTGGTTCTTTAAAATTGCCTTCATGATTGGGCTGTATTGGGGGTTTTTAATTTTTTAACTTAAGAATTCTAAATATGGTATTTTGTAATGATCTCGATACTGAATTAAGTCAAGATTTACTTCATCGCCAAATACATCTAGAAACTCAGAGAAGTATATCTTGTGAAATGATTTCTATGGAGAATCCTGTGACTCAACATAATCAAGTAAGTCAACACACAAACTCATAACACTTCTATCTTCAAAATGCTAAGTTCTAAGCCCAATCATGTCTAAAGCTAGGTTTTTCTAATTTGGTCGGGTATCTTTATTAATATTGATAGCATTTGTATACTATTCATATCAAATTCTCTTCTAAATATTCAATTTAGACCATTTTCTGAGTAAATTTGATAAATAATTTCATATTTCATCACAGGATGTCACGAGGCCAATAATTTAATCAAGGATCGCATTTCATCAGTGCGGGGCTCTGACTGCTTATTTCTCTAAGATTTATCGATTTTGTCATTTCTGTGACCGAGTTTTGGGAAGTGTAGTAAAATTTCATAGAACGACACGAATACTGTTTTATTAGAGTTAATTTTACTTTTTTATGTTTTCCTTTCGTTTTCGATGTAATAAATTGTTAGATAAGCTAGAAGTGGAAAGCTTTTAGCTGCTTGTTCCAGTTATTGAAAAAATGTATTACTAAGTAAGGACTGGTCCTAAAATAAGAGCTTTAAAATCCGTTTGATTATTTTATTATAACATGTCAGGACATTAACACACAACACCATCTAGTTCCATGGTAAGCTACGAGGCTTGTGTTATAATAATATATATCTGTGTGTGTGTTATAATAATATATATGTGATAATAATATAAATCTGTGCTAATTTATTAATGAACTCCACAGATGATTAATAAATAAATATTAATATGTTGAGATATTAACACACAACATGATCTAGTTACATGATAAGCTACGAGGTTTAAGTTATGGATACCAGATAGTAGATACGCTATACATATATACATATATATACATACATATTATAAATATAAACACATTCGTGCTTATCACACAAATTAATGCTCCTAGCGAGACTCGAACCCGCGACCACTGACACAGCAAGTAGGGTCACTACAAAATGAGCCAAACGTGTCGTCAAATATTTTTCATAGATATTTTATTTTATCTAACTCACACAAAAAAATCGATTTAAAATACATATATCTTTTAGAGTACAGATAAAATGTTATTTTACATATCAACTTTAATTTATTGTTATTTCGCTGATGAATGGATATTTACGCCTTTGTTTTTAGCATCGAGAGATAAAATCTTTCTCATATGTAGGTAAGCGCTTTCAAGTTCACTGAATATTGTTACTGCGCAAATGTATTTGTGAAGTAAACATCCAGCTTCATTCGCTTTAACGAATGACGCTAACGATATACTAAGTTTTTTGGATTCTGATGTCTTTTCAACATTTTCTATAAAATGTGGAACTAAAAATTCTGCAATCTACTAAATAGAAAGGGGACTATTATTATTTTTATATTTCTCTCGGTATTTATCTTTTCATTTTGCTTGTCTTGTGGAAATATAAAATATCAGACTAAACAAATAATTCTACATGTTTAACAAACCCTTGACTTCAACCCCCGTAAAGGGTTGGGGTTTGTAAAACGATAAGAGAACAATTTATGTACATACAGCTAGACCGCCATCAATATCTATATAACCAATTTTGTTTTGCTGGGATTTGAACCCACGACCTTTAGTGTAGAGACAACTCAGGCGATTGCAAAATACGTGGTTTGCTGGGTGGCATAACTAATGTTTTCTTTTATATATTCAGAATCTAGACGTAATATACAAAATGTTCTAAAAAAAAATATAAAAGCTTTGGCAAATTTACAACTCCAATTTATTATCCACAATTTTTTACTAAACTTTTTTTTATGTGGAGACGGAATTGAACTTACACTCATCTCTTTTAGATGAAAATTTTGGAACCACTAATCTCATTTTCTAAATATTTTCTTCTGAACTGTTTTTTCAAATGCGCACACTTAATTTTCTCTCCACTTAAACGTTAATTTTAATCATATCCATTTCCTATTACAAAATGAAAAAAATAGAAAGATTTATCGCCTGTTCCAGATAATTTGCCAACTTTTTATTCCAAAGAAACATAGTGTTAATGTACCTATAGATTTGAAAATTCTCTGCTAAAGCATATTTAACTGTGCTAAAAATCCTAGAAACATCTTTTGCGGGCTCTCAGAACGAATCTTACTCCGTAAATGTTAGTATAAAGTAGTGTAATGTTGTCATAAATATAGAGCAAAAATACTCGCACTGAGTCCGCAGTACGCCGCTACTCGCAACTGTTCGCCTCTTAAAATATATCTTTTGACGGCGGTACTTAAAATAACTCGCACATGAAATTAAGTTGCCGTCAGCTTATTAGATGTCCTAATGGTTTGTATACTCTATTGTTATGAAGACGTGGGTTCAAATCTGTTGAAGTCTTGTAGATGTACTTTTTCTAGTTTCCTCTCGGGTTAGACGGTCAGGTAAAGCCAATGACACTATGTTTCGGTGTAAATTCAACACTGTACAAATACGTGATGGGCGAGGTTTTCAAATTCTATGTTTCATCATAACTTTATAAAATCAGATAGTTTTAAAAATCTGCCCTAAAATTCCCATTCATCCTGCATGCTTACTAACTTCTCGCTGTATTCATTTTCGACTTGAATTATTTGAAATAGTTTACGTCACTTTTTTTTTTTTTTTTTTTTTTTTTTTTTTTTTTTTTTTTTTTTTTTTTTTTTTTTTTTTTTTTTTTTTTTTTGACATTAACACACAGCACCATCTAGTTCCATGGTAAGCTACGAGGCTTGTGTTATGGATACTAGATAGTTGATACACTACATATATATAACTTTAAATACATACATATTATAAATATAAACACCCATGACTGGAGTACAAACATTCGTGCTCATCACACAAATGAATGCCCCCCAGCGGGATTCGAACCCGCAACCGCTGGCACAGCAAGTAGGGTTACTACATACTGAGCCAAACGTGTCGTCAAACATGTCAAACGTGTCGTCTTTTGGACATATATATTATACTAATGCAAAAATTGCTTGATAATAAAAAATACATCGATTGCAAAATCATTTAAACTTTAGTCTTAGATGTATTTTTTTTTGTTTAGAGCATATAAGCTATTCATTGAAAAAAAGATGGGGAAGATATCGAAAAATACACTCCATAGCCGTAAGAAAGTAGGATAGTTCAATAAATCAATTATATTTCGTCGCTTCATTCTTCAGATATTATTTTTACCCTGTAGTCCCCTTCCCTTGCGCTAGCAACTACGCACGTCTTTAGATAAGTTTTTTAAGTACCTACATTTTTTTTTTTTTTGTTTACCCACGTTTTAACTATTTCAACTTCGGTTTTTGATCGTGTAGTTTAGTCATTCCTTTTTCGTGCGCAGCAACGAACGGACGTCTTCAATATACTTCGTATACGTGTAGTATAAAGTGTTACTATGCCAAAACGTAAAACTAAAGATAAGATTGAATATTATAAAAGCAAATTACGAAAGTTGGAAAACAAAAGTCGTCGTCGGATAAGATGCCTATCGCCTTCATCGGATTCGGAACAAGAAACAAGAGATACAAGTAAGTACAAGTTTCATCTATAAATTGGTGCTTAAGTCCTTATAAATGGTACTAATAGTATTTAAATAGTAATAATTATATTAACTATGATAAAAGCGCCTGGAGAATGTCCGAGATGGCATTACAAAGGCTAATTAAGTTAATAATGCCTAAAGGTTACCCGAGATGGTAACATGACGGTTAATTTATACCGGGAGGTTATCCGTGATGGTAGCACGAAGGTTAATTTGTACTGGGAGGTTATCCGAGATGATAACACAATAGTTTTTAAAATAAGACAGATATAATTTCTATAAATTAGAATCACAGATAATGCTGTTCTTATATTTATAAAGCAAAAGTTAAGACTACCCACATGACAGAGAAAAATATATCCAGATTCAATTGGAATTGGGGATCCCATAACTGTGAGCTCGGTTATTGATGCCGAGCCTGGGACATCAATGGAAGCACCAAATGAAGGGGTTACTGGTCCTGAAGTCTGTATGAATTCACCGGGCGATAACAATGTGGCGAATTCTTCAACTGTTCCCGTTTTGGATCCAAGTATTTTGGCAGCATTAGGGGAAATCACGGACGAAACCCCAGAGTTTGGTGAGAAAATTCACGAAAGCCTCGTAAAAATATGGTCACCTTTGTTAAAACAAGGTATGTCGAAAGATAACAGGGAGGTACTCTTGAAAAACTATTTAATCCCAGAAAATGGTACTTGGCTTCAAGCGCCAATACTTAATCCGGAGATTTCTGCAGCTATACCCGAATCAGGTAGAGCTCGGGATAAGAAAATGGCCGCTACCCAACGACAATTGGGCGTGGGTATTACTGCAATTAACCGAGGTTTGCATTTGCTTATTCACGATGGAAGCAGAATTGAGGCTATAAAATTTATAAGTGACGGATGTAGAATTTTATCCGATTTACATCATCAAAATACTGAGACAAGAATCAAATTTATACTCCCTGGCCTCGATAAATCTTTTTTACAATTTTTAGAACGCACCGAACGCGATAATACGCTGTTCGGTAGCGATCTCTCAGAAAAAATAAAAGCCTCTAAGACTATTGTCAAACAAGGTGAGCTGATCAAGAAAGCTTTGCCTCCGCCAAAGCCTTCCACTTCCAATAATTCTAGAGCGCAACCAAACGCTAACCGGTCCAGCTACCAGGGAAACTGGCAGGGACCTTCTCGTTCCCTGCCGAACAGAGGAGGGGGGCGAGGAGGTCACAAGCGGACCAGCTACCGCATTCCAACCTCTACCAGCCAGTCGAAGAACAGTCACACTTACAAGCCGCGTGTCTCAACGCGACGTCAGTGACCCAGGTACATGCAGGTAGAATTCAATTTTATTATAATTGCTGGACAAAAATAACGAACAATAGGACAGTTCTTAGGTGGATTAACCAAGGTATAGATATTCCTTTTATCAAAAATGTAATCCAATATAATTTCGCCAAGACGAGTTGGTCTAACAAAGAAAGACGTGATATGACAATCGCCATTAACAGACTCTTAGGTCTGGGTGCCATTAGCACCTGTAAACCGGTGAAAGATCAATTTATTTCTCGAATATTCTTAGCACCTAAGGCAAACGGTGAAAAAAGATTTATTTTAAATCTTAAATTATTAAATAAATTTATAGAAAAAATTCATTTTAAAATGGAAGATCATAGGACAGCGTCGAAGCTTATACCCAAACATGGTTTTTTGGCCTCTATAGATCTAAAAGAAGCTTACTTATTAGTTCCCGTCATGAAATCTTTTCGTAAATACCTGCGTTTTGAATTTGAAAATGATAAATCCGATATTATAACGTACGAATTTAATGCAATGCCTTATGGTCTTTCCATTGCCCCTAGGGTATTTACCAAAATTATGAAGGAAGTTATGACCTATCTTAGACTTCAAGGTTACAAATCAATCATATACCTTGATGACATGTTATGCATAGGAAAAACCTATACCGAGTGCCTTAGTAACGTCAAGGAGACTTTAAGAATATTAACTTGCCTTGGTTTTGTAATAAATTATAAGAAGAGTTCATTAATACCTGAACAAAGTTGTAAATATTTAGGATTCATTTATAATACCACTAATCTTTCTATATCGTTACCTATTGAGAAACGTCACAGTATAGCACAGCTCGTTAAAAAATTCCTAAGTTTACCCCCTTGTACAATTAGGGAATTAGCTAATTTGATTGGTGTACTTACCGCAGCATGTCCCGCCGTTAAGTACGGTTGGTTATATACAAAAACACTAGAGCGTCAAAAATACCTTTTGTTGAAAAAATTTCAAAATTACGATTGCAAAATAAATCTAGAAAAATGCATAATTAATGACTTACAATGGTGGTTACTAAATATATTTAAAACTTTTAACTTCACTAAAATTCCAAATTTTAAATTAGAGATATTTTCGGACGCATCACAAACAGGATGGGGAGCTTATTGTAACGGCAAACGAGCTCATGGATCTTGGAAAGAGACCGAAAGTCATTGTCATATTAATTACCTCGAATTATTAGCTATTTTTCTAGCATTAAAAACCTTCGCTAAAGAATTATCAGACTGTGCTATATTGTTACGAGTTGATAATAATACAGCTTTAAGTTATATTAATAGAATGGGAGGAATACAATATCCTCATTTAAACGACCTTACTTTTAAAATTTGGCAGTGGTGTGAGAAGCGAAATATATGGATATTTGCGTCATATATTAATACTAAAGAAAATATTGAAGCGGATGCAGAATCAAGAAAAATTAACCCTGATATAGAATGGAGTATATCAGACAAAGCTTTTGAAACTATTTTGTGTAAATTGGGTCAACCTGAGATTGACTTATTCGCTTCTCGCATTAACGCTAAATGCGAAATATATGCAGCCTGGTTTCCAGATCCAGATGCATCTTTTGTCGATGCATTTACCATTAACTGGAAACATAAATTTTTTTATGCTTTCCCTCCATTTTCGTTAATACCAAAATGTCTTAATAAAATAATAAACGATGAAGCGTGTGGTATATTTGTGTTTCCATGGTGGTCGTCACAACCATGGTTCCCCATATTGAGAGAATTAATCTGTTCTGAAATAATATATTTTGAACCCAGTAAATTTTTACTTCAATCCAATTTCAGGAACTATCACCATCCTCTACACAGCCATCTTATGCTGGCTGCGGCGATACTCTCCGAGAAGCCTTCCTTCGGCGTAACATCCCAGTCCAAGCTATAGATCTCATGTTGGCGTCACTTTCTGATAATACCAAAAAACAATACAGTGTATCATATAAACTCTGGTGGCAGTTTTGTAAAATAAATAACATGAATATTTTTGACAGTACGGTAGCAAAGATAATATCATTTTTAACTGAAGAATTCAATAAAGGTGCCTCGTACGGTTCACTAAATTCTCATAGATCTGCGCTCTCTTTACTTCTGGGCAATAATATTGGGTCCGATGAATGCATTAAGCGATTGCTAAAAGGAGCCTACAAACTCAAGCCTAGTAGACCAAAATACACTCACACTTGGGACCCACAGATAGTACTCAATCATATCTCTAATTGGTACCCAAATAGAGATCTTGAGTTGAGTCAATTAACAAAGAAAGTAGTTATACTACTTGCTTTGTGTACGGCACAGCGAGTTCAAACTCTATCGTTGATAAAGATAAGTAACATATATACCTCAGATGCTGGAGTGAAAATTTTAATAACTGACGTTATTAAAACTTCAGCCCCAGGAAGAGAACAACCCATACTTTATTTGCCTTTTTTCATTGAGAATAAAAATATTTGTCCAGCTACCGTACTTACAGATTATATCCATGTTACTAAAAAATTGAGAGACAAAAACAAAAATAATTTAATACTGACAATTAAAAAGCCTCACAGGACGGCTACAGCTCAAACGATAAGTCGATGGATTAAATTGGTTTTATCAGAAAGTGGTGTTAATACCTCAATATTCAGTGCACACAGTACACGACACGCTTCAACTTCTTCTGCAAATTCCGCTGGTGTATGTATTGATACCATACGGAAAGCTGCGGGATGGACGAGTCGTTCTCAAACTTTTGCTAAATTTTACAAACTTAATGTGATTAATGAAGCAGAATTTGCAGAATCAATATGCAAAAATATTTGATTTAAATTAGTTATTATAGTATAGTCTATCAATACTTTATTTTTGCTTAACATTAAACGTTCATTTTGTAAAAATCCTTGTTCTTTTAATTGAAACGTAACATTGCAAATCTCATATAAACTCTTAAAATCTACAGGGTAAAAATAATATCTGAAGAATGAAGCGACGAAATATAATATATGATCAAACGAACTTCCAAGTGAAGTTCGATCATTATTATATGAGTCGCTTCATTCGAAGATATTTTGTTCCCTACCCACCCAAAAAACCCTCAAGAGATTTGCAAAAAATCGAGTTCTCTAAAATAATGACTAAACTACACGATCAAAAACCGAAGTTGAAATAGTTAAAACGTGGGTAAACACAAAAAAAAAAAATGTAGGTACTTAAAAAACTTATCTAAAGACGTGCGTAGTTGCTAGCGCAAGGGAAGGGGACTACAGGGTAAAAATAATATCTTCGAATGAAGCGACTCATATAATAATGATCGAACTTCACTTGGAAGTTCGTTTGATCATATATAAATTGATAAATAAGTAATTATGTTGGGACATTAACACACAGCACCCTCTAGTTGCATGATGAGCTACGAGGTTTGCGTTATGGATACCAGATAGTTGATACACTACATACATACATATATATATATATATATATATATATATATATATATATATATATAACCTTAAATACATACATGGTATAAATGTAAACACCCATGACTGAAGTACAAATATTTGTGCTCATCATACAAACGAAGCCCCCAGCAGGGCTCACAGGGCCACACCAAGTAGGGTAATACAAGTCAATACAAATTAAGCCAAACGTGTCGTCAAATACATGATCGCTTTTATACTATTAAAGATAGAATAAGGATAATAAATACAAACTCTCAAAAAAAAAAACTCTTTGCACGAGAATCGATCACGTGACCTTCATCATACGAAATAACTATTGTTCAATCAAAAAACTAAAGCTAGGTATTAACTGGTTCTTACCGTTCACCCTTCTCTAACTTTGGCTATACAGTATTATTGGAAATAAACGAGAAAACCAAAAAATTCAATGCGTAAAGTGTATTCAGTGTGTGATCTCAATAATCTCTTAGAATAAATGATCCCAGATTATCCCAGAAATGGCTTGAGATGTTGCCTCGAGGAGAATGAATTTATTTATTCCCCACAAAAAACTTGGGCTGTACAGAACTAATATAACAAATTGCTTGTTACTGTACTGTATTCGAAACTTGAATACGTATATTTTTTGAGAAATTGTTTAGATCTACCTTTTATTTAGCTTATCTGAGTTTATAAGTAGTTGACTGAGCTAACATCCTACTAATATTATAAATGGGAAAATTTGTGTGGATGTCAGACGTCCAGTTTGGATGTATAGATGTATGGATATTTGTTGCTCTTTCACGCAAAAACTACTGAATGGATTTTAATGAAACTTTATAATAATATAGATCATACATCAGAATAACACATCAGCTACTTTTTATCCCGGAAATACGTACGGTTCCCGTGGCACAGATGTGGGATTTGCGAGATGACTATGCGTGAAATGATAATTTAAGAGTAAAAAGAGACGTATGATGTGATTTTGAGAATGGAATGGAATGAAAGATAAATAAATAAGGATATTGTGTCATAATGGCGGCACGACGATAATCATGAATATTGTCTTTTATAATTTAAATAGAATAAATAGTTACTAGTGTGTTATAACGCTTTTATTAATATCCCTGAATCCTCCATAGATTTATTTTTGTTTTTCTATACATAATTATCTTTCTATACATATTGTTTCTATACATATTATAATAAAATTGTAACTAAGCCGATACTGTACAATAAATATTTTTTGGAAAATCGTATTGAAATATACATTATTATCGGTACAGACGCTGAACCTGTAGTTTTTAGAATTTTGGTCTGTCTGTATGTGACCGCATATGGAAAAACCACTGGAGGGATTTTGATGGATATGATGACAGCTGGTTATCCGGGTCAACATATAGGATACTTTTTACTGCGGGAAAATATCTCATCCCTGAGAAATTTACAATAAACGTTAAAATGTAAGTAGGGACGAAGCTGAGCAAAACGAGGGTGATTCGCTAGTAGACTTTATAATTCTATCGATTTATAGTGTGTGACATTTTATATATATTCGTAATCTGTAAAACATTTCAAAGCGAAGTATGAGTAAAGCTTTAGAAGTAAACATGCATATAATGTGTTAGAATTTATTTAGCGATGACAGTAACAACATAGCACGTTTTCAGTATTTATTTATTTAAATTTCTTAAAGATAAATGATACAACAGATAATAAAATTTGATCAAAGAAATCATCACAATTCGGATTGAAGCTCAAATATGTGGAAACACATGATTCATGGGAGTTTTATGCCAACAATGAAACTATTTTTACCCGCGGCGCCGGATACTATTGTTTACACTCACTCAGCGGCTTTTTGTCTCCGGGAAACTTAATTGTTTAACGATGCTTTTCAATCAGATTTACTTGTAGATTTTATTTTTAATTTAAATGAGATAAATAATACAAAGTGTTAAGTATTTTCAATATTTTTATTTATTAAATTAAGCGTAAAAGATATTATTGATAGTTTTTTGTACACCTATGTCTCATCCCTATATATCATACATTGAGTAACTTTATTTATACGTACGAGTATTATAATAAAATTCTAACTGATACCAATCTGTTCATTAAATATTTTTTGGAAAATCTTATTGAAATTATCGATACAGAGGTCGAATCTATAGTTTTTAAAATTTTTGTCTGTCTGAGAAGGCATCACCAAAACCCACTGGAAAGATTTTGATGAAATTTGGTATGATGATAGCTGGTCATCCGGGTCAATATATGGGATATTTTTATTGCGGGAAAATATCTCATCTTTGAGAAATCTATACTAAATGTTAAACCATAACTAGGGCTGAATCCAAGCGGAGCGAGGGTGAGTCGCTAGTTTTATACTATAGTTACATAGATTCTGAAAACAAATATACACAAAGAATAATTAGAACGAAAAAATAACAGAAAGTAAATCGTATATTACATTGGTATGGACCTATTTTTGCGCTTTGTCTCCGACGGAATAGTTGACGTTGACGGAATATCAGATCTACGTTCCGCTCATATTTTCTTCATAATTTCTTTATTTGCCATCTGTATAGATATCTAAAACAGATTCTACGATTAAGAACAAAAGTTAGCAATATCGTTTAATTTTTTATAATCTAAACATTACAAAAACAGTATCAAAATCTATATCCATTAATTTCCGTCAAAGCGCAAACAAATAAAATATTTCGACAGAATAGCTAACATTGTAACTAGCTATCACAGAACTGTTAGTTTTATTAGTGTCTCATATTTTAATCGCTGTTAAACTGCTACAAACGAGATTACTACTAAACGGCGGCTCAGGTCAAAAATACCAGCGCTATTGCCCCGTTGTTAGCGTAACGATGTGGTTGGGTGAGATTGTTAGCTTTGAAGCTTTGCATAAAAATAGTCGACATATTTTTATAGAATTATTTTTTTAAATATTAAAGTTTCAAAACTTTTTTTTTTGTTGGGACAAGCACCATCTATTTTCTAGGTAAGCTACGAGGCTTATGCTATGGATACCAGATAGTTAATACACTACACATATATACATACGTACATACATACGTATTAAAAATATAAACTCCTATGATTGGAGTACAAACATTCGCGTTCATCACACAAATGAATGATCACAGCGGCATTCGAACCCGCGACCGCTGGCACAGCAAGCAGGGTCACTACAAACTGAGTCAAACGTGTCGTCAAACCTATTTCATAATTAAAGTTAGTGCTTAGAAATTATCTATGCGTTTTTTGTGTACGCGGTATTAGATGTATATGATTGGGCATTAGACAATGAGATCTGATGAGAGCTTTTTAAAATGTATAGTGACTCACCGTCACTTCGCTCGGGTTTGTCCCTAATTATAAACGTTATTTTCAGTGCCAGTGCAGGCCGGTAAAGCGGCTATTTAGCACATTTTACTCTGACTTGATTTTCATATTATGATTTAAAACTGAAAACTTTTTTAAATCATAATAAAACATATGTCCGTCAGGGATATCGTAGTTTTCTATTAGTGAAAGAATTTTTGGAATCCGTTCAGTAGTTCCAGAGATTACCTCCTACATACAAGCAACGTTTACCTCTTTGTCATAGTAGTATGGATATACTCCTATAGTGTATAATTAATTACTAAGACCAGTGGCTCACCACCTCTTCACTCCGGTTCGCCTCTAGAAAAATAAAAACAAATCTATCCCACGGGAACCGTACATTTTTCCGGGATATAAAGTAGCATTTATGTTATTCTGATCTATAAGCTATACGAGTATTATCGTAAAGTTTCATTAAAACCCATTCAGTAGTTTTTGCGTTAAAGAGTAACAAACATCCATACATCCTCACAAACTTTCGCATTTATAATATTAGTAGGATACTCTTCGTATTGAGATAGTCTTCGTATTTATGATTTTAATCATCATATCGTTAGCTTATTTTAGCATTATATTCTTAAAGCAGTATATAATTTTTTATCACCCTAATTAAATCCTCTTTCTTTTGGTGTAAAACCGTATGAAAATTCATACAGTATTTTCGGAGATTAGCCCGAGCAAATACAAACACAGCGCGTCGAGGCACTTTAATTTATAATATGTAATGATGACGATTTATAACTTGCCATAAATGAAAGCTTGGTTTTGTTTTTAAAAGTCCTGAATATGATATCATTACAAGCTTAGGTATATGTATATATTTTTTTAATTTTATGACTTACTGGCGACTCACCCTCGCTTCGCTCGGGTTTGAACTATTAGCTTGATTTACCATACAAACTTTCATCCCCATTCGCATCCCCTTAAGGGATGATTTCCAGGATAAAAAATCCTGTGCCCTTCCCAGGGTCTCAAACTATCTTCTTACCAAATTTCCTTTAAATCGGTTCAGTAGCGCCAGAGATAACCCCCTTAAAAACTTTTACATCTATACGTACATTTTCCAAACTTTGCCTTTTCATGGCGCCTGGAGACTTTATTTAAAAAATAGAGTCATAGATAAGTTAACAACAACAGTGCAAAAAAAATCTTATAATAAGCTAGTCCAAGGTTCAAATAAGTCTACCCTCTAGTTCCATGGTAAGCTACGAGGCTTGTGTTATGGATACCAGATACTTGATACACTACACATGTATAACTTTAAATATATACATATTTTAAATATAAACACCCATGACTGGAGTACAAACATTTGTGCTCATCACACAAATGAATGCCCCCAAAGGGGCTCGAACCCGCGACCGCTGGCATAGTAAGTAGGGTCACTATAAACTGAGCCAAACGTGTCGTCAGTGTATGTATGTTTTTTTATACTATAGTTCTACTAAGGACAGCGTTATACTTTTTATACAACACGATACACACCCCTAATAAGAGGACGGCTAATTTTATTACGGTAGTAGATAATAAATTCGTCCAATGATTGCGTGCGCCCATCTGCGCTGGTATGGCGGCAGCGTAATGAGTGTATTTCAGTCCGTCACGGCGGAACTCTGATTTATCTCCTTCATTACGAATACCATCTGACATTATGTCAGTTTTTTCGCAACATTTTTCCTATTCAATGGCGAGGATAAAGAAATATACAATATATGTAACAATGTAGCGTTTTAATTGATTTTTTGTTTTAGTGAAGTCCCTGTATATTTTTTAGATTGTACATAATGTAGGGACTACAAACGTCTCTCTAATTGACGCCGAAATAAATATTCGAATATTTGAAAAGAAATTTAGTAATGTTTTTTTCTATTAACAAGAAATCTATATAAATTAAAAAATCATATAAATCTATATAAATTAAAGGCTGAATCCATTTATTTTATATTAGATTCTCTAATTAAATCCGATACAAAACATTTAGTTACTTTTAAAACCAGTTGTAGTTCGAATATGTTTATACACCGTAGGTAGTGGGTTCCCAACCTGACATAGTTTATTGGTCATATAAGTAACTGTTGCCGTCTAAGTTTAAGCCTGTTTGATAGCGAGAGTAGATAATATGTAAATATGTAATAACGCCGTAATGTGAGTACGTTATTTCGAATGTCCCTTTTTTTAAATTTATTATTCATTATAAACGCATTACACTACAGTATTTCCTTTAAAACTTACTAAAACATATCTTCTTAGTCAACCCGTATGGGAATCAAATCCAATGTCCCTCTGGATATGTAAGGAGGGCGCTGTGTTAACATAATGATGTATAGCTTCTGCTATATCCATAGCGAGATATACGACGTGAGAATTTATTCAGGTTTTTGAAAGGGGCTCCGTTCTTAATTATATATATATATATATATATATATATATATATATATATATATATATATATATATATATATATATATATATATATATATATATATATATATATATAGTAGTAATATATTGAGACATGATAGAGATGATGAGATGTGAGAGTGATCTCATAAGAGCGTCGTTTTTATATCTTTCCTATGAGCTTTAATAAGCACTGTTTAGCCAAAAAGATACACCGACTTTATAATCACTTTAAATCTAATTTATTTATCCTTAGACCTGAAATATTTTTGGATCTGCATCCGTGTATGCTAGGCTCTAGAGTGTAGACTAACGAGGCAGTTACAGTAAATAGCGTCAGGTCAAAATTACATGTTTCACTGCTCCTAATTTTCATATTTTGAAAGCTATCTTTTAGACCGATATCAGTGTTTGTTCAAGCGTTATCACTGGCAATGTTCTAGGGAAACGGGGGATAGATTGATAGCTTTTTCCGCTAGATTTTGCATACATTCTGAATTAGTACTCAATTTCGACCCAAAATTTCATGTTTGAGTTACTAGCTGTCTGTATATGACTAACTAATTTAGCATCGCGACTTCGCTCGCACGATACTCAATAAAAAAACGAATATTTCTGAGAAAGTGCCTATTAATCCAGTTACTGTACGACTAATTTATAATTATTTGTCCAGTTAAGTTATTTTGCTTTTTTATTTTTTATTTTTTATTTTAAACTAGCGACTCACCCTCGCTTCGCTCGGGTTCGTCCCTTGATTCCCCATACTAACTTGCATTCCCATTTTCACCCCCTTAAGGGATGATTTCTATGATTTATATTTTAATATTCAATAGCCGGACTAATAATAATAATATTAGTCATATATTCATATATATATATAGTGTAGGTTTATAATATATTAGTCTAAGAGTCTTTAGAATTGGTTTTGTAGTTCCAGAGATTGGCCTCTACTATCAAACAAACTTACCTACCTACTTCTACGATAATGTTATATTGGACTGTAACTAACTAATCGAGTTATCGTTTAAGAAGTCTAAGTTTTTTCTATTGGATAAGTATTGTTATTTCTATTGGTTATAAGTATTGTTTTTTCTATTGGATAAGTATTAGACGACATCTGATCTAATCTTTTGTTTGTTTTCTACTATATATTTTAGGTCACTCTATCTAGCGGTGATCTAATCTAGAATAACAGATTTATAAAACAAAAACGTTTACGCCACCTGTTCTCAAACCACTCACTATTATGAAAACTTATTCACTCTTCACTTGAAAAATAAGAAAATATCTTTGAGCATCATTTAAAACCGCTTTAGTCACAGGTGTTTGAACATACGTATGCAGTTCAAAAATAAACGATGCGAGTATTCTGAAGCTGAACGGAACGAGCCATCAATCAATCGGAAGTGCTTTTAACGAATCGATGGCAACCGTTAAAACTGGGTTGAGGAAATGTCGAATTAAAACTATTGTATAAAATTCAACTTGTGTTATATTAGTGGCATTTTGTGTTTTTTTCATTTTTCAGAGATCTGTAGCCAAAAGATTAAAATAGAACCCGGAATAGTCTTATGTCCGTCTGTTCTTCTGTCATAACCATTTTACTTAGGATTGGTGTTAGATTGCTGAAATTTGGTAGTTTGGTGTTTCCTGTGAACCGCTAGATATCTAATTCTATAGGCAAATTACAAAAAACGTTTGTGTGTACTTATTGTAAGCGCGTAAGAAGTTATACTTCTTTGGCGTAACACAATAAAAATAGCTAAAGATTTCATCCCGTATGCCACAACTTTCTGTTTGTAAGAGGAATGATAAATTAATTAAATAATTAAATAAGGCATATTACAATCATATATTGATAGAAAGTCATTTAAGGAAAGAATATAGTATACCTAATATTAATCATTTGTCAAACAATAACAACGGTTACCATGGCAACAAACAGTTATCAGCTAACTTTGTCATGTCGTTTTAAATAAAACTATCTTTTCGGATTATTTTGATTTTTGGTTCTCGGCGTTTCGAATGCTTTACAGCAATTATGGTCATGAGAGACTGAGGTGTTAGATGTCTCAAACACATATACTTGTTACAGACAGTGCCTATCCACTATTTTACAAAAATGATTTCAATAATTCAAAAATTGCACTAAAGTACCTGATATGACTACTATATACTGAAATATTTGTTGATTTTTATTTATAAACCTTTTAAAATTTTTAATAAGTATTATAATTAAATATAGCAATATTATTTATTTAATTTTAGCTGTTATTATTATAAATATTACACTTAATATAACATTTTTTTTTAAACTTTATTACTAACTAATATTATTTAGTGTTGCTATTATTATATTGTATATAACCATAAAGAATATTAAAAATTAAAAAATATTAATTATTTATCTAATTAATATTATTGTTTTATATGTAATTTAGGGTGTAGGCCTCCTACACCCTACCAAAGGGGTTCCTATAAATAACATTAATAATATTTAAAAGTTATTACTAACACTAGAATTACTCACTTACTAACATTAGCTTTAATTATGCATATTGCAAATATTTTATAAGGCTTATAGGAAATAAAAAGGCTTTATTATTATATTATTATTATATATGTAATTTAAAATAAGTTAAATACATGTACTAATGGTCGGGAACCAAAAATCAAAATAAATCCGCGAAATAATCCGAAAAGATAGTTTTATTTAAAATGTCAAATATTTGCGTTCATCATGTCGCTTTTTATTGTCGTTTACATCGTAAAAATTTTACTCTCATAATTTTTTACAAACGTCCCAAAAGGAGTATAATTTCACAAAACAGTGCAGAATTTACTGTACATTATGATCTCTGGTAAGATATTTAAAATTGAGCTTGATTTCTAAATGACTTCTTTATAATAATTTAACTTATATCATACAGATTATGTATGGGCTATATAAATAATAACATATGAGATGATTATTTTATATGTTACTTTTTCATGTATTGATGTTTTAACATACTACAAATATAAGTGGTGGTAAAAGTTGCTTGAAGCTTATTTCAAATAGGTTTGAAAAGAAGCAAATTCATTAAAAAAATAACGATAGTCGATTTCGTATCCATACCAATATCCATTTTTCCATATTGATATTATAATTGTTGTGAAAGTGTGTTTGTTTGTTTGTTTGTCCTTTTTTCACGCCGAAACGGAATAACGTTTAGGCGTGATTTTTTGTGTGGAGATAGTTGGTAGGCTGAAGAATGATATAGGCTACTTTTTACAGTGGAACATTATCTCGATGCCACGGGAAAACACGTTATAATACAACCCAAAAAATATTTATGATAAGAATTACTAGAAACTTAGTACTGATGCTCTTCAATATAATCAAATAAATACATGCTTTAGCATTTTTCGAAATTCATCCCATAAAGGGGTAAAATAGAACATAAACTCTAAAACCTACCTTTTTAGAGTTTTTTGTAGTTTTAGAGCGAAGCCACGGGTTCTGCTAGTACTTACATAAAGAAGCAAAAAATATATAAAAAAAATAATTTTATTTTCAGTCAGTAAACGTTTTATTTTCATTACGTTTTAATTTGAGCCATGAGCCGCCGTCAGTCATGTATGACGGAAGCGTGTCCGACCCCAATGTAACAATCCGAACGTATGCAACGATGGAACAGAAATTTAAAGTGTTATACTACAAATTTCAAACATATTAGAAAAACCAGGCGATGCAAAATATTGTATATCTTACTAATGTTATAAATATAAAAGCTTAGATGTTGGGATGGATGTTTGTTACTCATGTCTGGAATAGCATATAGGCCACTTTTTATCCCGGAAAAATGTACGGTTCCCGTAGAATAAATTTGTTTTTGTATTTTTAGAGGCGAACCTGAGCTACGCGAGGGTGACCTATTAAAAATATATTAAGATACGAGTACTTACTCTTATATTACTTGCTTGTTGCCTGCGACTGTAACTAGATTATTTCAAACAACTAAATATATCAACGGGATACTTAGTAGTTTTAAGAATTCAAGGCTCTTGGATCAAATCAATCGTAAAATATTTGATTTTTTAAAAGTTGTTTGTATTATTTATTACCGTTTGTCTATAGTTCCGTCCGATTTTTCATTTACTGCGAATCGTAGCGCGACTGTGCCTTTATGCATATAACCTGTTTCTTTTAACTTTAATAAATCTGTTTTAATTGAAATATTTTTTCTAAATACAATATATAACTCAATGCGCTGGTACAACCTCCCCAACTTTTGGATATCAAACTATGTAAGGGAATGTCGCGTACAGCCAGCATCATAAAGCGAGTAACAGTAAAAAAAATTAAAACATCTAAAATAATTAAGAGTAATACCAACGCAACAAAAGTAGTTAAATTATTCATGTCATCCATTGCCCTCAAATAAAAAGATGTTAAAAATTATTTTGCCACGTCGGCTGTTTTGCTTATGATGGTGACTATACAAGAATAATTAAAAAAATAAATATGGAACTAGAGGCATATACAATTTGCGCAGAGGTCAAGGTCTATAGCTACTTGAAAATTCTACTACTGTTCGTATAAAATATTTGTGGTGCAAAAACACGGTATTCGTAATATTTTCATAGACAACTAGTGGCCTGTAGTAGTGTACCTAAGTTACTTTTTGTAAAGAAATAATTCATTTTCTGCTTAGTTTTTACCTCTCTCATGTCAATAGGAACAAACACAAGTACTAACATACTAATTTTCAAAACTGAATAATTTTACGGGGTCAATTTTCTATAATTCTCTCTTAGTGCATACCATAAATATATAAAAGCGACCTTTGCTTGTGTCTCTAACTGCTCTAAGGATTTATAATACGTAAGAAGTTAGATCTCTAGATCATAGTCTATCTGTGTATCGTCTAAATCCAGATATTTCAGTGTGAAAGAGTAACAAACATACATACATATGTATGTACATACACATACAAACTATTATATAAATAGTACTCTGTTGGAATTCTATGCTTCTAGACAGTTAGAATTCAATTTAATAAATTTAAGTATTGAGTAAGTAATTCATAAAGATCATCTTTTCTGACCAGTTATATGTTTCACATGTGGTCAATATTTCTTATAAAATAGGTAAAACAATTTAAATCTATTTAAATAAAAATGAATGTTTCTTTGTTTGTTTGTTCTCTATTAAAAACCATTCATCCCTAGGGATAAAACCGAGGGAGAGTAAGCCACTAGTGATGAATTTAAATATTACTATATCACGTTAATCGAACCCATGACCTCTAGTGTATTGTTCTAGTCAAACTTATGCTAAACTGGCTCACAATTATTATCTTATACACTTCAACAATGATGAAGTGCTATTATTATTATTAACGAAAATTTTCGTTCATTATCCTTTCATTACTGATGTTGTAGATCTTAACAAATAGCACAGAAATAATTTGTATTTTAAACATTATAATTATAATTGTACCTCGTAAAGACAATGAATTAACGCGAGTAGCAAATAAAAATGTATATTATATCCTACGTCAAAATTTGCATATATTTTTAGTCTAAAGAACTGATGTAAAGTGTTCATGTATTCAGCCCTTTTTAACGTCCCACTGCTGGGCACGGGCCTCTCTCCAATACCGGGGGGATCAGGCCATAGTCCACTATGCTGGCCAAGTGTGGGTTGGCAGACTTTACAAGTCTTTGGAAAACTTACTAGGTTCTCTCAGACATGCAGGTTTCCTCACGATGTTTTCCTTCACTGTAAGGAAAGTGGTAATCATGTTAAAATGATTCGCACATGAAAATATCAAAGGCGCGAGACCCGGCATTTGAACCCGCTTCAATCGGGTTCCAAGCGAGCGCGATACCACTGGGCTACCTAAAAGTACTGCCTAAAAGTGAAAGTGTTCATAAATATTCCTAAAGTAATAACCGAAACATATTTTAAATAATAAGGTGCATTACACCAAAAAGGAGATAGCTCCTAGTAAGCTCTTAGGTGAAGGCTAGTAAGCTATTCAAGTTCCTATCTTGAAGTTTTCTAACTTATTCTCCTCCAGGAGTGTTCGCTACAACTTAAATGCACTTCTAGTGATTAATAGTAGTTCCTAGTACTAAAGTTCAAGTCAACGATTCTTGATACATTCCAAAGTTGACATAAGACCCTATCGAAAGAAATAGTAAAGAGAAAAAGTGTCCTTTATCGATGTACATTTCCTCCAGATCCAGAGGAAAATTTGTCAAACCGTATGCTCGATAAGTGTGACATTCGAATGCGAGTTCCATACTTAATAGTACGTTTGAAATTATCCATGAGTAAAGAATTTTATTGATGTCAAACGAGTATGTTATCTTTTTTAATCCCTATATTGAATAGAATATTTTCAAATTCTATGTATTTAAGCCCTACTATGAGCACTGCTTATTTGATAAATTTATAAAATTACTAAGGACTCACCGTCGCTCAGCTCGGATTCATCCCTATGTACGTTATCACAGTTAGTATAGATTTCTCAGAGATGAAATATTTTCTATATGTTGACCTGGGTAACTATCATCTTTATCAAAATCTGTCCAGTGGTATTCTCGTGATGCGGTAACAGACAGACATACAATAATTCTAAAAACTATAGATTCTGCCACTGTATTGATAATAATAACTATTTCAATAAGATTTTCCAAAAAAAATATTTAATGTACAGACTCGATTCAGTTAGAATTTTATTATATGTATAAATATATATGTTTTATATTACTTATGGAACAAAATACTTTTTTTTCTATTCCCAAAATCAATATTTTAGGTGACAAAGTCTTCCGAAACATCTATGTATTTTACGTGACATTGGCAAAGTAATCTGTGCTCAACTGGCACGCTTTGAAGCCATTAACAAGAAAATTGTATGGAATTGAGCTCTAATATGTCACTTGACGCGTCTCTATTTACTAAATCCTGAAAAATATTCCCTTTCAGGTAGCTGTTATTGTAAGTTATTCATGAACATATTTTATGCGTTATTTTGCATTTGAGATCCACTCATATCGAGGATTCAGCCGTGACCAACTTTTCATGTGGAAATGCTTTAAATACCCCATTCCTTACCTTCCAATATCGCATTTAGCTACCAGTTCTGCATACATTGAAAATATTCGACGTTAATAGAAAGTTGGAAACTGCCAAAAATTATTGCTTGCTTTTGAAATTGGAACGTATTATAACATATATATACATATAATAAATTTCTAACTAAGTCAAACCTGTACATTAAATATTTTTTTGGAAATCTAATTAAAATAGACATTATTATCGATACAGAGTCCGAATCTATAGTTTTTAGAAATTTTGTCTGTCTGTCTGTCGGTCTGTCTGTTTGTCTTTCTGTCTGTCTGTCTGTCTGTCCGTCTGCCTGTTACCGCATCACGAGAAAACCATTGGACAGATTTTGATGTGGTATGATGATAGCTGGTAATCTGGGTCAACATATAGGTTACTTTTTACCGCGGGAAAAAATCTAATTTCTGAGAAAAAATACAAAAAACACAAAAACTGCATTGTAAGAGTATACTAATATGTAAAACCTAAGAATTAGGTTTTTGGTCATCTGAACGCGGGCGGAGCCGCGGGTAATGCTAGTTGTTATTGTAAAAATTGCTTTACATGTTGCTTTGTAGATTTCAAAATGTGTGTAACTTTTTCGTACAAGCTAAACTGATATAGATCGGAATAAGACGAATGTCACTCTCGACATATTATATGTACACATATGTGCAATACATATATAGGTAAATATAATATTGATTCGTGATTCTGTTCATACGTGACATAAGTACAAATTATATATCAAACAAATCTTGTTTATATAAAGCTAGCGACTGTTCTCCATCCCTAGGTATGTAGGATATCCCACAGGAACCTTAATGTTTTCCGGGATAAAAAGTAACCTATATACTATTCCAGACTATCTCTGCGCCAAATTTCTCCAGATCCGTTTAGCTGTTCTGGCGTGATAGAGTAACAAACATCCTTCCAAAATTTCGCATTTATAATATTTAGTTTACAAATACAGATTATTGTGTACTATAATAATTGTTATTTTAATAAAAATAAAAACCGACTTCGACAAAGGTGGATATGTTAACAAGCAACAAATAATTTTCTTTTCAGTTAGATAAAGCCAGTACGAGCTATCCTAAATTACATTATAGAGTTCTCGTAATAAACTTGGTTTAGCCGGCACCGACTTTCTTTTATTCAACGGAAACAAAATTATTTGTTATTTCTTACAGAATTTCTTTTGAAGTCGGTTTTATTATGATTTGTTTTATTGAATATAAATACAATGGCATGAGCTAATCCTATACACCTTGCTATAATAGAACTTATCTACCAAAACATATAAGACTCTACATTTTATCTGAATATGCGATGAAAATATGTTGCCTTTATAACCATATATCCTGCACAAGATCAAAGCTCCTGCCTTCGATGTAGCTCATCTCAGTTAGACAAACAGTGTACCACAATATAGAGCTAAAAAAAAATAAGCGTATCACAATTGGTTGAAATAATAAATTGTGAGATGTAACGATAACTGCGACAAAGCAAGTATTCATTACAGCGCGAGCGGTTTCACGAATGTGGTGAAATAAAGTAGAATAAATTACCCTGACGTGGATACGCGGTTGGGGCACAGGTTATAATTACGCTTTTAATGTAACTTTAGCGGATTTAAAATGATAAGATCTTGCATTGGTTTTAGAATCGCTAAGGTAAATGAGAAACGTCCTTTACTGCAGCTATGAATATGTACAAAGTCTGTGGTTTTATTCGATGAAAACAACCCATGTGCGAGTTTTTTTCCTTTAAATGCTCTATCTATTAATAAAAATCTATCAATATTGGACTAGTCGTTTTGGAAATTAGAATTTATAGCAAACAAAGAGACAGTCGTTTTATTTAAGTAATAAAATATTAATTCATTTCTATCAGTGTTGTGTTTGATTTTGATATGGTATAGATGGAAAAAAAATATTATTACTTTTGAGGATTTTATTTAAAAAGACATTTTCTGGTAACCTAATACAGTAGAATACAAAGATAAAATTCATAATTTAAATATAGACTC
This sequence comes from Brenthis hecate, assembly GCA_951806755.1. Lineage (NCBI taxonomy): Eukaryota > Metazoa > Arthropoda > Insecta > Lepidoptera > Nymphalidae > Brenthis > Brenthis hecate. The sequence continues at coordinate 8,846,171 of OX638262.1, forward strand.
TAGGTTATACGAGTATGTGTCGAAAATAGCTACCATAATACTTCGTAGGCCGCTCGCTAGAAATGCTGAAGCCGGAATAACGTGAAGTGAAATGATAAATGATTTAGTTTTCATTTGTTTCTGAGTTGCTTGACGTTTGATGTTATTCGGTGCTTTACAGAACTAGTATTATATTTACGTTGTAATGTAAGGGGAATCGAATAGATGATCTCTTTCCTTTTTTCAAATCTGATCCATTACGTCTTAAGATTTTGAATTGATGACACGTTTGGCTCAGTTTGTAGTGACCCTACTTGCTGTGCCAGCGGTCGTGGGTTCCAGTCTCGCTGGGGGCATTTATTTGTGTGATAGGTAAGAATGCTTATACTCTAGTCATGAGTGTTTATATTTATAGTATATTTGTATTTAACACCTCCAGGTAAATTTCTAAATAATAAATTCTAAGAAATCTATTGTTAACTGACACGTTGGCGTGTCCGGGGTCGTGGACGGGTAAGAGTAATATATGTGTAGTGTATCAATTATCTGATATCCATATCACAGATCTCGTAGCTTACCATAGAACTAGATGGTGCTATGTGTTAATGTTCTAACAACAACCACATAAGATTTTAAATTTGGACCCACTATTTTTATTGAAAACTAGTGATTTACCGTCGCTTCACACGGGCGCGTTCCTAGGTACGATTTATTTTTTTAAGCGGAACTCTAGTCTTTATTCTAAAATAGGATAAGGAGTAATTTAGGCTACTTTAGCCTAAGTTACTCCTTATAAAATCAGGTACCTGCCAATAAAAGTCCCGTCAAAATCAGTCGAGCCATTTCGGAGATTAGACGGACAAAACAAAAATTGCAAACACAAACGTTTTAAAAGTTGTGCTTTTCTTATAAGTACTGTACATAATTTTATGTGAATTTTATAATTAGAAGCTGTTATTTTGACCTTACAAACAGACACTTTAATTTTATTTATTTGTATAGATAATAGACATCTTCATACAACTCATTAAAACCAACAAAAATATTATATTTAATCGGCGAAGAGTCAGGAACAGTTAATAAACTCCAATTAATTTAAACTCTACCTATTATTTTTGTAAAAGGCACAAAAATAAATATATTATCTTAGAATTTAATGTAGTTAGTCACATCCCGGGGACGCGCCACTGGAAATGTCAAGATAATATAATCCTCAAAAAAATGAGTCCTTTTTAAGGAATTTGTACAAATAATACCATTTACGTAAACAAGCATCGCCGCCGGCATTTGCTCAATTCCATTTATTTAGACTCCCGAATTACCCAAATGTATTTCTCTATTTTCATTCATTAGATGTCAATTTGTCAGCTTATTTTATTTGTATCCGATTTTGTACTGTTTTCGAATAAACTCACAATATTATTGGGAAAGCCAAAATAGTATGACAGGTGTCTTATATTAGAGAACTAGAGGAAGAATACATATAATTTTCTTTAAGCGCAATTTATGAGAATTCTGTACTATTAGAAGTCTTTTTCTAAGGCTTTTCCAACCTTATTGCACAAATCTGCGCTCAGTCGGTTCTTGAATTCTAAACTATGTAATAGTTTAAGGCATTATTATGTAGTGTTATCTTCTACTTAGTAAAACTATAAAACCAAATGATTTCAGACAACACACCGCCTAAACCACTGGCTCTACAAGCATGAAAATTTACACAAAAGTTTCTTTCATACAAGAGTGCTGAAGAAGGATTTTCGAAAGTTCTCTTACAAAAGGGATTAAATAGGGAATGAAAGTTAGCATGAAAGTACGTCATTTTTGAAGTTAGAAAGTGGAAGTTGCTACAAATTGGGCGCGTTGTTAGTTGTGTATTAGTTGTTAATAGCCTCTGTTATTACTTACTCGTGTATGTTATAGAGTTTATATCTTAATATTTGATATAATCTATAAATATTTCTTATCAATGGGGTCAAATATTAGGCCTAATTGTAGTCGGCCCTTTTTAACGTCCCACTGCTGAGCACGTACCGGCCTCCCTTCAATGCGAGGGGATCAGGCCATAGTCCACCATGCTGGCCAAGTGTGGGTTGGTATGGCCTAGGGCTAATTAGTTAATGAAAATTTTCGATGATCAGCCTATTTGTTAACTGTGATTCTAATTGTATTTAGAAATTTAATTCTAAGAGTATAAGAAAGAAATAAAATGTTAAAAATAGTACAACTCGTAAGAGACTGATTGTGTTAGATTTGTATAATATAATGGACAGACTTATACATAAAAGTAGAGTTTATTTTTGTTGGCATTGGGATAGTTTATACGTTGGATAGTGACATAGCTACTTTCGTTGCAGGAAGTTACTAAAAGATGCGTCTTAACGTAAAGAACCACAAAGTTATTATGTAAAGATTTTGTTTTGATGTGAAACATCTATAGGCGCACCTTGGCAGTAAAACCGACTCGTATGGCATGACCGCAAACGGTATGAAGCATGTCATACCATCATACCTCTCTACACCATCGCTCTCGACCTCGTTGTGAATGCGCGCGTGTATACTATACACGCTCCATTGTAAAACAGTATCTATTAAAAATACATATATATTTTCTATTCTTTTTATGAATATATATTCTATAATTATTATTATTATAATTAAAATAATAAGAAAATCAATTGATTTAATTAACGAAACTATTTTTTGCTAATTATACTTTTTATTATATCTTACTCCATATTTCGTATTAATTATGAATTCTAATATTAACATAGACAGCCAACGGCCAACTTTTTTTTAAATATTTGAATATTAAATAGCCTATATTCTTACATAAATCTTTGAAATGAAAGCTTCACTAAACTGGCCCCAGCTTGGCTCTCGCTTAAGATATGTGACTGTGACTTATCGTCATCTTGTTTCTTGTGTCTTCAGTGTACACCATATGCTGGAGTGCTGGCAGTACACTGTTGTATACAATGTACTCCTAGGTCGTTGTTTGCGAGTGTGGCTTTTCATTAACAATACTATTATTCTACGTGAAGTATTTCATATACGTATGAAGACTGAAAGCATCTAATAATACTCTCTGTTCCGACGGATTGACAGCACGTTTGATTTAGTTTGTTGTGAACCTACTTCCATGGTATAGTCATGGGTGTGGTATATTTATAATATGTATGTATGTATTTAAGGTTATATAAATTGTTAATATCCCAACGCATTTATTTATTTATTGTTCTATATAATTTGTATGCAAAACTAATATTAATCTAGATATGTAACTAAAAAAAAAATAACATCGATCTATTGTATTTGGTATAAAGGAATGAAATAACAAATAATATTTATATGATCAGGTCTATATCCTTATATAAGTTTTTATGCATATGCCTTAAGGAAAATACACATACGTAAGTATGTAAATTTTTTATTCTAAATTCGAAAATAGGAAGATTTAAAGAAATATTAAACTTATTATTTAACATTTTTACCCTCAGATTACATTAGTATAACGTAAAATTAAGAATATTGTATTAAAAACTTAAAGCTCAGGATCTTATACGAGATATTGCGTGACCTAAAAACGAGTTGCTGGTAAAACTTCTTTTAAGGTGCCATCTTCTTTCCAAGTCCAGTAAAATATTTTACTATTTGGACTTGAGTAGTATATTTACAACATTATTTTCTTTACCTCATTTCTTTTACTTTTTCTTTGTCTTACAGAATGAGACAAAAAATAAGTGTGCATCCGTCCTTTTCATAGCTCGTGACTTAAGTTATTTGCACAAAGATAAAGAGACAGAATCAGACAATAAAAATAACTTAAGACATATTTAATTAGAATTTTGTTAGTTCTTTTGAATCGTGAACTTATTTTATAGAGTTGAGGCATGGTGGAAGTGATGTGGGTTCAAATCTTGGATCTCGCACCTCTGATACTATCATGTGCGAGTTATTTTCAACATGATTGTAACTTGTTTATACAAGGTTAAGGAAACCATCGTTAGGAATCTGAATGTCTAAGAGAACCTAGCAATTTTTCGAAAGACATGTGGAGTCCGCCAACTCTCATTTGGCCAGCGTATTGAACGGAGGACCGTGCCCAGTAGTGGGACATTAAAAGGTCTTAGAGGATTCGATTATTAGATAAGTCAGTGTGGGAGTATAGTGTTGCTATATAATAGTTATAATTCGTAATTCAGACACATTTTGCATAAAGAAATCCTGGTTTTTATGTAAAATGACAGTTTACGAGCCAAAAATGTGCCACAGACTAGTTCACTCCAGTAATTCTTGTGGGATACTGGTATATTTCGAAAAGTGACTAAGGACGTGTCGTTAGCGAATAATGTTATATTATTTCTTTCACAGAACAAGTCATCTACGAACACCTTCAATACCTTATTGTGGACTGTTTCCCATCTCGCATAACTAGGTCATCTAAAAATAAAATCGCTACTGTCAGATCTTTTTACTGCAATTATTTGTATTCACAATACTTCTAAGAAGCTGCAGAAAGCATTAAAATATAATATATAATTATATAAAAGAATTTCACATTGAAATAATTGTATTGTATTCAGCCCTTGATTCCCCATACAAAATTTCATCTTCATTTTTACCCTCTTAAGCGATGATTTCCGGGATAAAAATTATCCTATATCCTTCCTAGTATCTCAAACTACCTTCTTACCTTTCGTCTAAATCAGTTCAGTTGTTCTTACAAACAAACTCACAAACTTACAAACTTTACTTCTTTATAATCTATGCATATAATAAAATTCTAACTGAGCCGAATCTGCACATTAAATATTTTTTGGAAAATCTTATTGAAATAGACATTATTATCGATACAGAGGTCGAATCTATAGATTTTAGAATTTTTGTCTGCTTGTCTGTCTGTCTATCTGTCTATTACCGCATCACGGAAAAACCACTAGAGGGATTTTAATGAAATTTGGTATGATGATAGCTGGTTATGCGGATGAACATATAGGATTCTTTTTACTGCGGGAAAATATCTCATCTCTGAGAAATCGATACTAAACGTGAAAAAGTAAATAGGGACGAAACCGAGCGAAGCGAAAGTGAGTCGCTAGTATTAGTAAAAGACTAAAAAAGCTCTTCGCTATGTTACTCTTATAAATTTTTCCTATTGGTCTAGTGTTTTATTTTAGGTAATAAAGTCATATATGTTACTTTCTTGTTTTATAAATGAGTATCACTATCCATTAATAAATCATAAGCATCTCTATCATTAATAAATGTATTTAATTAGTTTTCTTATCTTCCTTCCAAATACAAAGAAACAACGAGTCCTTTCTATTTTTTGTATAATAATAGTAGTTTATTAGCCGGAGAGTGGCGTTGGCTATTTTACATTCTGGCACCACCTTGTAATCCACGTGAAATAATAAGGATATTGAAAAAAGCTAGAAAAAGTTAGAAAAGCTCGCTGTTAGTCTCTAGTTTATTGTCCTTTAAAGTCAAATAGCGGAGAATGAAGTGAAATTTCTTGTACTTTCTATTTATTTCACAAGGGAAATATTTACAGCCTGAAGTAATGAACATTATTTACCAAGATCCTGTTTATCTAACTTAAATGTTAAATACGTTTCACATCTTAAAGCAGGAAACCGAAGTGACCGATAGATTTTATTATAGAAGCTTCCATCCCATATTTTATAGGAAACGGTTCACCGCAACTTAGTTTACACCCTCCTGTGGTCGTTCTGTAATCAAAGATCGTATAAAACTATACTTGGCTCTACTTTGCTTGAGTCCCCAAAGTTTACGACATATAAAATCAACAGGCAGAGTGCGCAGTAATACGCAGCGTCGGAGTTTTTGATAGATTTCATTTGAATAGTGCTATTTGAGGTTAAGATTTTTATGAAAACGTTTATATTGTTTTTATTACCAAGAAGTGGGGTCGGGTTTAATAAAAGTGACAGAGTCTGTTCTATGACACTTTTTTTGTGTATAAGATGTGTTTCGTTTTATGTACTGAGATATTATATATACACAGCGCTTATAAACGTGCCTCTGCTGGCACGTTTCCTTCAATACGTGGGGGATCAGGCTATAGTCACGCTGGCCAAATGCGGGTTGGCGGACTTCACATGTCTTCCGATAACTTTCCTAAGTTCTCTCAGATATGCGCGTTTCCTCAGGATGTCTTCCTTCACCGTAAGACAAGTGGTAATCATGGTGGAACTGATTCGCACATGAAAAATATCAGAGGTGCGAGACCCGCGATTTGAACCCGTTTCACTTTGTTTCTAAAGCGAGCGCGTTACCGCTAGGCTACTATTGCCTTTTTATGTACATCTATATATATAAAAGAAAGTCTTGTTAGTTACACTATTTATAACTCAACAATTCAACCGATTTGGCTGAAAATTGGTAGGGAAGTAGCTTATATTATATTTAATTATGATATTTAAATTTTTGGATTTCTCTTAGTCCGGAATAGGATAATAAGTATTAAAACATCATAAAAATTAACGAAAAAAAATTATATGGCTAGCGCTGGCTAATAACTATTTATCTCTATTTAAAACCCGAGCGAAGGGAGGGTGAGCCGCTAGTATATGTATATTATAATTAAACTAATTAATTATACGATACGTAATTATCCTTTATATGGTCAATTTATACCCACCGACCACAATTCATGTTTATACATACATATAATATATAATTAAATATTAAAATTACAACAGATCGATTTAATTTTTATTTATATAGATTATTCGTTTTAGTAGAAAATTATAATTTATTATATCCATATATATAATAAAACTGTAACTAAGCCGAATCTGTACCAAAATTAAATAGTTTTTGGAAAATCTTATAGAAATAAACATTATTATCGATACAGAGGCCTCATCTATAGTTTTTAGAATTCTTGCCTGTCTGTTACCGCATCACAGAAAAACCACTTGAGGGATTTTGATGAAATTTTGATATGGTGACAGTTGGTTATCCGTGTCAATATATAGGATATTTTTTACCGCAGGAAATTATCTCATTTCTGAGAAAAAATACAAAAACTGCAATGTAAGAGTATACTAATATGTAAAAATTAAGAATTTGTTTTTGGCCATCTGAACGCAGGTGGAGCCGCGGGCAATGCTAGTTATATTATGAATATGCTACTTTTATTAGAATACATCAATTTTTCGTAGAATACATAAGTATATATTTCGAAACAAGAGTCTTCTACAAAAGAAAAGTCCTTCGAGTTCTTTAAATTCATTTTAGTATTAGAAACATTGAAAGTCAAGCGTTTGAATAATTCAATTAAATGTACAAACCTAAAATCTGATACATCATTTATGTGAACCAATTGGCACTAAAAAGCCGGTAGTAAATTGGAATTATGTGTAGTATTAACCGAGATTGATTCGGATCGAGAGCCGGCTGGAATATAAACTAACGCAATCACAGTACGATGCTTCAACGTAGCAATTCAGTGAAACAGCCCATTATGTGAACATATTAACACCCACAGCAATAACTGCTGAATGCTCTAAATGCTCTAAATATTCTAAACGCTCGACATAGATTAAATATTCTGAATGCTCAATTTGCTCTAATACCCAACATTCTTCACGTGTATAGTCGGGCATGTCGCGTAGGCGTCTTATTGTTTCAAGGAGTGCGTAGATTTTAACACTCTTACACATAATGTTCCTTTAGGCTCTAATTTTCTATTTAACGTACAGATATATTCTATGTTCTGTAAATATGAACAACTAAAATGGCTTGAAATGGGTTTGTGAAACGTTTGTGGCATAATAGTCTACATTTTAATAAAGTTCAACCATTTTTAAGAGGGTTCTGGAAACTTACTATTATTAAAATGATAGTTAAATTAAATAGTTTTTATTTAATGTTAAAATAAGTGGTTTTTAGTTCAGTTAGTATACTTATTATTTTAAAAAGGGCTGAAAACAAGTACATACTTTTAGATTACTGCATATGAAATGAATATCCTAAAAAAGCAGTAGAGTGCTATCTTGCTTTTAAACGAAAAAAAGAGTTTTGTATTGGAATGACGACTCATGACGTTCAGTAAAAAATTGTAATAATTTAATGCTGAATAAAATATTTTGAATTTTGTTTTTTTGTCAATTTTGAATGACGAACGGTTACGTCACAGAATCATTATAATATTATGTTATTTCCATGTATTTTTTCATTTCTAGCCGGCAACAATTGTGGGATGCCATCTGGCTTAAGTCTTGGCCTTTGGTGCTATAAATCTATACTTATTATAAAAATAAGTCCCCCGGCCGCGTCTTTCTGTCCTCCTGTCTGTCCTCCTGTCTGTCCTCCTGTCTGTCTGAACGCGATAAACTCGAAAACTACTGAACGGATTTTTATACGGTTTTCAACAATAGAAAGAGTAATTCTTGAGGAAGGTTTAGGTATATAATTTATTATGCTTTTATGTAAATTAGCTGAAATACGGCGACAAATGTTGAAGAGGTCGCAAAAAATCTCGCCAAATGGGAACTTTCCACGCGAACGCCGCGTAAACTAGCAAAGATACAGTTAAGTAATGTACTAGAGAATTCAAAATCTATAAAAATGCTACAAAAAAGTCCGCGATAGCATATCTCTATCTCTTACGGTTGACTTACAATAACCACTTTTATGTTAACATTTTTAATTAAAAACATTACGTTATTTTCAAAGTTATTTTCTTTAGTTCGGTATTAATCCTTATCCAAATGAATATTTTAGTTAGCTTAGTCATTTAATGCAGATTAAAATTGCTCTTTACACTAAATCAATCAGATGAATAGTTTTTGAGATATCGTTGTTAGAAGTAATTAGTAGCGAAACATTTTTAATGCTTGGCGAGCATTGAGATGCCTACGGCGAGTCCATCCCCTCTGCCCCGCATCGCTCGACCGCCTGCTCAAGCTATATAAACCGGGCGATGTAGCGCGCGATCCTAGGATACTTTTTACCGCGGGAAAATATCTTATTTCTGAGGAAAAATACAAAAACTGCAATGTAAGAGTATACTAATATGTAACACCTAAGAATTTAGTTTTTGGTCATCTGAACGCGGGCGGAGCCGCGGGCAATGCTAGTATTAATATAATAATTAGTTACATTAAATATTTACCGCAAACGGACGGAAGCAAAACTATTACATTGTTGCTTAGAACGCATAATGAGAAAACAAACAGCGGTCTTATTGTCAATGTCTAATTCATAAACATTTGAATACTTCATTTGTTATTAATAAAACACTTATAATATACAACTTATACAACTTGGAGGCATATTCAAAAGTATTACCACGATATAAATAGCCAAAGAACGATACTTTAATACGTCATTATATTAATTAAAATGGGTGATCTTAATGGTTGTAAATCAGTGCTTATGTTGCTATAATATCTGCGAGTTAATGTGAATCAACAGATTAATAAATACACTGCCAACATTCAAAAGTGACAGATATTGAACGCCAATTTTCATATCACCAAGCCTGTGCCTCAACTGAGAGCGAAAATCTGTGCGGGGATATTACTCGATTCTTGCAATTGCGATTTGCGACCTCGTTTTAATAGCATTCATTTCGCACTATTTGATGGCTGTCGGTTCTGACACTTCGACAGAATGTGACGGACGGTTGAAGTTGTTTCTATGCGAATGCGTACCGATTTGTAATTCAAATTGCAATTCTTCTATCAAGTCACTAGATATTGATGGGTCAATTATAGCTATTATAGTGTTATGTATTTAGATACGGTAGTCTGTCTACACTGTGTGCCTCTATAGGTACAACAGCATGCAGCTAATGGAACTATTGCTTGTATGCTGTTGAGTGGTGAACCCACGAGCAGGCGACTAATCGGAAGATGTGCAGATTTCCTCTCGATAAAATAGCTTTAGTTATCATAATTAAGACAAGATTTCCAAACGAAAATCCTATGTAAGAGATCTGGAGATTGAAACCATTGCACTTAGATTACCTAGCAAGCCTAAGGGACTATTTATAAATAAGTGACATTTATAAATAGATATATTATTTTATATGGTAGAAAAATGTTATATAGATATTTTTGTTATTTTCAGCTTCTCCCTAGAAGAGCACAATTTTCCATATTTTACTTTATTTTCATCGTAAAAACTGTTTTCTTTAAATAAGAGCTCGTTATTCAATAAACAAACCTCTTCCAACACACACCCAGTCAATTGTACGATGCATTCAGTTGAAAGATTCCTCGGACAGCGAAATAGTTCTAATTTATTCTTGAATTTACCTCTAAAACTTTTATGTTAACGTTTCTATCTACTAAATAGATTCTAAAGTAGAAATTGATTACTTAATAATTTAATTCTTAATCGCGTTATATTTAAAGTTCTGTTCAAATTCATACATAAGAGATAGCAATTTAATACACTTAAGTAACTTCATTCCTTTTATTAAGTTTTACAATCATTTGACTCCAGCCCTGTGTAAGCTCTTTCAAAATTCATTCAGGTCATCAAAGTGATTCTATTTTGGTGGAAACTTTGTTTTCGTAGTTATTAAGTTTCGAGCATCGAAAACCATCGATGTAAGAGGGAAATAATTTCAAAAAGGCAAACTTTTGAGATCTGCGATAGGGAAACGAAACTGTCGGTCTCTGGGTTGGCTTTCCTCCATTAGAAGCGGGAACAAACTTCGCAAACTGTTCAAACATTTTTGCGAGTACATGTTGCCACTAATGTAAGGGCTTTGCGAGGATTTGAGGTATAAGTAAGGTAATGGAAGGACGCACTCAGAGTTCGTCTGGCCTTTACTGTTAGTCCACTCATTGATTGAAGTGAATGGATGAAGTTTTCAATTGGAATTCTAAATGGTCTTGTAACTGTGACGTTGGACTGTATTTATAAGTTATGCTCTAAAGTTTAATACCGTTTAGTTGTTAAGTTTCCTTTATTCATTGTTATTATTTTAATCTCTCTACTCTATTTACGTAAGGATATAAAGAGAACAAGAATATTGCTATCCGCTTCTCGTTACGACGTGGCATCCAATTAAATAATAAATAATTATGTTGCAACATTAACACACAGCACCATGTAGTTCCATGGTAAGCTACGAGGCATGTGTTATGGATACTAGATAGTTGATACACTACACATATATAACTTTAAGTACATACATATTATAAAGATAAAAACCCATTACTGGAGTACAAGTATTCGTGCTCGTCACACAAATAAATGCCCCCAGCGGGCCTCGAACCCACAACCGCTAGCACAGCAAATAGGGTCACTACAAACTGAGCCAAAAGTGTCCTCCTATCTTATTTGACTCAAGGAAGGCAGTTTTACGAAAATTTATCCTTCCTTATTTCATATTTAAAATGAAACCATCTAAGAGCGTCTCTCTGTACGTATGTATAAATCTCGAGAACTACTTAACGGATTTGGTTATTGTTTTTACCGTTGTGTTCTGTACTTCTCCAAAAAGGTTTTAGTGTATTAAAAATTACCGTAACATTTATAGGAGCTAAGTATTGACATTATTAGTCTGTCCAGTCAGCAGTAAAACATTGGTCGCTTTATTACGAGTGTGTGCGCTGCAGAAACGCTTGCAAACAAATAGAACAATTGTTCAATTTAAAATGCTACATTTTGGTCCCCATAAAACGAAATACTTAATATGAAACTTAACTTAATATGAAATAGAGATAAAATTTTCGATTTAGTTAAATAACTTACCTTGTAGGTAATGAAGAATGCAAATCGTGACTTGCGTACAAATTTACCTGCGAAAAATATCCAAAGTGGAAGACTCGGTCGGGGTTTGAACTTGCTTCGCTTGGTTTTCCAAGCAAGCGTATTACCACTGGATTACTACTGTCTAAACATAGTAAATACATATTTATTCTTAGGCTCTGAATAGCCAGGTAATGAAAATATCATAATATTATTTATTTTACTATTTACTTGCTACCAAACGTTCAACTGGCGTCAAATTTTAAATAGCTCCTTTGTTCATTCTACGAGTATTAGTCTGATTTGCGTGTATTTTTAACCCCCAACGCAAAAACAACGGGGTGTTAAGTATGTCGTGTCTGTCTCTGTACGAGTGTTTCTGTCTATGGCATCGTAGCTCCCGAACGGATGAACCGATTTTGATTATGTTTTTTTTTAGTTTGAAAGGTGAATTAGTCGGGAGTGTTCTAAGCTATGTTTGATAAAAATCGGTCCAAAATGGTCGGGGGTTGTTATTTTTTTTAATTTATTATATTTTTTTTAATTTATCATATTATATATAACGATGAGACTAAGTAAAGACATGCTAGATTTTTTATTATTACGGTATTTTTTGACGATTATATTTATAATTGCACTTAAACGGTTACACCAGAGTGGATTTTAATAAGTGAACAATCACTATAAGACTTCGATCGATTAAATAAAGCTAAATGAAGCTTATGTTTGCGGCTCTACTTATATATGTACGTACTTATTTAAACAAAAATATCCTACGTTTTTTCCCGTTCTAGAATAACCTATCTCTACACTACACTCTCCAATCTCTACTACACTCCAGGATAACATTTTAAATTCAACCTTTCACATATTATGACTCAGACTGTATCTTATATATACCTGTTAAACTACACATTGTTATAATAAGAAACTTTTAACTAAGTTCTCAAATACCTGTTACAGTCAAATTTTCTATAAAATAAAACCAGCTCTTAAAGATAGAATACCTAATGAGTTTAGAAGTTTAATTATGAATTTTAAGTCATGACGTACCTTTTTACTTCAAAAATAATTATCAAGATTATATTATTGATTCATTATTAGTACAGATTATAATTAGAAATCCTATAATATGATATTTTATTTATGAAATTTATATTTTACTTGCACCTCACTCTCGCTCCGCTCGGGTTCGTCCCTGAATACCTGAGTACTTGAATACGTTTTAATTGTTGGTATAGATTTCTCAAAGATAAGATATTTCCACGCAGTAACAAGTATCCTATATATGGACCCGGATACCCAGCTATTATTATACCAAATTTCATCAAAATATGTCCAGTGGTTTTCTCGTGATGCGTTACCAGACAGATAAACAAAAATTCTTAAAACTAGAGATACGGGCTCTGTATCGATAATAATGACTATTTCGATAAGGATTTCCAAAAAATATTTAATGTACAGATTCGGCTAATTTAGAATTTTATTATATGTATAGATAGGATATAGCTTAAGAAACTTACCTTTTATTTTCATTTAACAAGTAGGGGTCAAATTCTATCCACCAAATAAATCCTACCCCAGAAGTTGAATTTGCAATTGTACATTTATTTAGTTCATTGAATTTTAGCTAATTAGCTATATTAAACAAGGGCTTATTACTTAGTTATTCTACTTATCTGTTTACAGAGAAATACTAATAGGGAAAGGGCCATCAATAATAATTGAAACTTATAATTTTAATTTTATTGAAATATTTTGTGAGAAACTCTCTGACTATTATTATAAAATACATACATTTATATATGTATTGTAAATACAATAAAAAACATACATACCTAAATAGGTATGTATGTTTTTATTTATGCATGTATGTATTTATGATTTATGTAGGTATTTGTGTGTAGAAAGTAAACCGCCTACCATTTCATATAATTACTCCTACGCCCTAAGGTTGCCTGGAAGAGATCGCTTATAGCGATAAGGCCGCCTGCTGTGCATCATCTATTGTTGATTTCTTTTTATGTATACTTCTTTGTAGTGTACAATAAAGTGTCTATCTATCTATAAAATTACGTAAAGGTTTTATTTGTGTGCAAGTTTGTTACTGTTCACATTAAAATGGCTGGACAGGTTTGGATAAAAATTTAGTACACAAATAGGCTACTATCTAGTTGCCTATGTGTTATTCCGCAAATCCTACGGCATCTGATACCCTGATCCACGATCAGGCCGCTAGGGATGCACGTTGCTAGTCTTTATATGTATTTTATTGGTCTATTTTCTTTTACTAATTGTACATAAGTATTATTATATTATATATATTCTGCATAAAAATTGGGATAAAGAGTTACATTATATGGATAATTATCAGATATTAATCTTAAAAAAGAAGTTAGAAGGCACATTTGTCTCAGGTTGTAGTGACCCTACTTGCTGTGTCAGCGGTCGCGGGTTCGAGTCCCGCTGGGGGCATTAATTTGTGTGGTGAGCACGAATGTTTGTACTCCAGTCATGGGTAATAATGAATATTTATAATATGTATGTATTTAAAGTTATATATGTGTAGTGTATCAACTATCAGGTATCCATAACACAAGCCTCGTAGCTTATCATGGAACTAGATATATGTGTAATGTCCCAATATATTTAATTTACCTAGTAACGAGGATAAGCGAAGTCAGAGCTAGTTATTAGTATATTAATATAATTAAACAGTAGCAGTAGTATCGTTATGCAAAATATTTCAAGCCTAAAATGAATTTGTCACGCCCAAACTTGCGGTTATAAATTTAACGTGTCTTGTTTTCCAAATCCATAAGCTGTATTCAAATAATGTATGCAGTTTAAATCTATATAAATTCATAGCGTTTAATACTTATTAAAAGTTTTAATGTCGTTTTCTATTTCTTATACATGCGCCTGTTTTTGGGCGTTTTTTTAACAGTTATGATCTAAGTTAAAATATTTATTTGGTCTAAGATTATCTTAGTAAAATATATTACTATTAAGGTATTTAAGTGTGGTGTGTTTATTTTGTGTACAACAAAATGGCTGGACGAATTTGGATGAAAGTTAGCATGTCAAAATTGGTAGCGTATTTAATATTAAAAATAAAAAACATCCAGGGACACATCCGAACTAGATGAAGGTAGGTCTCTAGTGGATCAGTTTTTAACTTTATATTCAAAAACATTTATCTCTAAACATCCATATCAATTTTAAGGACCTGTTCAGAAATATATACGCTTATGTGGCGAATTGTCTGGCGGGCATAAGAGAACTGTTTCTTCAATTTTAGCAAAATGGCTGTAATATACGAACAGACGCACACGACGGGATCTGTTTATACCTTGTAGCTACCGAAACCTATACATATAAACTTATATAAAACCCTTGATATAATTCCATTACCTCCAAACCAAAAAGCACCAGTCGCTGCATTTCAAATTCATTCATTTTCTCCGCCTGAGCATTTCGGCCGTCTGTCCTCCTTTGTCTCCCAAACATCGCTTTGATTAAACAATTTCGTTTCAGGAAAGTTTTTAATCTTTCCTCCACACAATGGGTATGGCGGAATGAGGGCGTGTAGCCACTACAGTGTTGTTGGTCGGTCGTCAACCTGCAATTTACTCAGCACTTATCGTGTGTAGCTTCTAGTAGCGAGTGGGCGCTACAGTTTCAATTTTTTCAATCGTAACCAACTCGCTATCTCTCATTGTAAAATTCCTATCGTGTATTTTAAAACATTGGACCCGTATGTGCTTGCTTAGACTGCTATTACGTTCCGGGACCACGGTTTTTGTTTTACCTATTTGTAAGTTTTGGGAACAGCGTTTGATAGTGTTTTGTGTTGAATCAAATTGCAGTCTAGACTTTATAGCTTTATTAGGTTTTATAAACCAACCACCATATATATATATATATATATATATATATATATATATATATATATATATAGTTAACTTGTTATTTTTGCTTTTGAATGGTGACACGTGGACTAACGTCTGCTCAGAAAGCGCAATAAATTCCAATTTTGATTGATATCTAAGGATTTGGATTTTCTGTGTATGTTACGGGACATCTTCGCCAATATAAATCGATTTTCATATATATTTTTTGTAATTAATACTAATATTATAAAGAGGCAGAATTTGTTTGTTTGTGAGTTTATTTGGTTGTAACTACTGATCCGATTTGAAAAATTCTTTTGTATTACATAGCCCGTTTATTGAGGAAGGCTATAGGTTATAATATATCATTTAATATATAGTCTATCTATTCGATACTAACCGTTAAAACGTATCTAGGGACGAACCCGAGCGAAGCGAGGTTGAGTCGCTAGTTAATGTTAGTAATAAAGTTATAAACATGACACGTAGCAAGAACATACAGAAAATTAGTTATCAACATTCATCACTCAAAATAGAGTATTTTTCGTAGTTTATTGAGTACTTACATGAGAATTACATATAAAACTAACGTTTTTTAATTTACAATTAAAAAATCTCAATCTCTTTCTATATCTTAGAGTTCGGAGCCCCGTTTCAAAGCTGTTTCAATAGCCACATTGAACATATGTACGTTTTCTTTCCGATATTAACGCATGGCTTCTTAACAGTTAAATATTTTTGTTTGCATACCATTTTGCGATCTTTTGAATATAGTATTTTGTTTCTTTTATTTATTCAGAAGTTAGTTATACCATAATATTATATGTGGCTTTTGGTATTTTAACTGACTTCCGAAAAGGAGTTTCTATGTTTGTCTGTATGTATGTTTTTTTTATTATCTTGTATATCATAACATTAATGCTTCATCTTATCTTTACTTAAACACTTTCTTATAAAGTATCCTATGGTATGTCTCCAATTGAATAAATACCCTATGCTATTGTTACGGTTTAAAAATATTCAAAAATATATGTTATTGACCAACTGTACTATAAACGCATTCTTCAACAAATCAAATGACCGTAAACTCGAAGATTTCACTGAAAACCATTGAAGAGTTCCTCTATAGAACTTTTTCCTCCATCAAGACATGAATGTCTTTGAGAATTTAGCAAGTTTTCGAAGGACATGTTAAGTCCACCAAATCGCACTTGGCCAGAGCCGTGGACTATGGCCTGATACCCCTCGTATTAAAGGGAGGTCCGTTCCCAGCAGTGGGACGTTGAAAAGAGCTGAATATAATAGACTTATTTATAGACTACGCTTATTATTCCAGCATACAGGTGGTATACTATAAAGACTTGTTATAAAAATGGCTTACAAGATACTAAGTAGAGAAAATATAGTGTCACCGTTTGCCAATGTTGAGATAACTTGTGTTCGTCGGCGGGTGCCAATTTGGCTCTTTCTACAATTCCATATGAGAATATATTTTGATTATGTTACAAACTTGTTTATTTATTTATTCATTGAATTATCAACAAGGTCTACAAAGTTTAAAAATCAAGGTTAGCTATTTGGCTTATTTTTACATATTTTTATACTAGCGGCTCACTAACTAAAACAAATATATCGTCCAACAGCTTCGTAGATTAGCCCAAACAAAGAAACAGAAAAACAAAAAAATTGAAAAAAAAATTGGATTTGTTTTATTTCTCTTCTTACATCCCCCTGACTCGGTTTTAGCATTTTTCTTCTATGTACAGACATTCGACCTCTACAGTTTTATTATATGTATAGATGTCAAATACGGCAGTTTGTTTCCCAACTGCTAGATCATAAAATAATAACTTTTAGTTTATATTATCTACGAGCAGAGTACCTGCGTTTTTTTTTTTTCAGAAAAAAAAACAATATATAAATGAACTCAAAAAGCAAGATCATGATCTAAATACAAAATTTGATCCAAATCTTTAGAGCCATTTTCGAGATACACGAAATAAATTTATATGTATAAAAGAATTGCTCATTTATCTATCTAATACCTATATAAAATTCTCGTCTCACAGTGTTTGTAACAAATCTCTTCCGAAACGGCTTGACCGCTTCTCATGAAATTTTGTGTGTATATTCAGTAGGTCTGAAAATAGGACGTAAACTATTTTTCATACCCCAAAATGATAAGGGTGGTCCACCCAAAAAAAAAAATTAGACAATGTTTTTTAAAATTTATTATTATTATTTAATTTGGCATTAAAAATACAACCGAACCTTACTTTTCACCGTTCAAACATCAACCCCTAATTTTTAATACTAATTTAAAAACCCCTAATCTTTAATAGTATGTACTTACATTATTTCTACTCTCGGAAATCTGTACTAACTGTTAAAACGTAATTCGGGACGAACCCGAGCGGAGCGAGAGTAAGTCACTAGTAATATTATAAGATTTATAGAAGCGAAAATTCTTTCATTCATTGACTAAGCATTAAGCTGACATTAAGCAGGTAGGTAGCCTAGGTAGGAGACATCAGCTAATAACGGATTTATAGATAGTGCTGAAAGAAAATGAAAGCCTTATATTTTTCTTCTAGAGATATATGACGATGATGATGAATGATAAAATAAAGTTTATTCAATTAGACTTATTATAAGGACTTTTGAATAATATAATTTTGTGGTGTTAGTTACAAATCGATTCCTCGCTGGATTCACTTCCCGTGGCATTCTGATAATATCGGAACAGGAATCTCGCGGTCCCAACAAACAGTAGAGCATCAATCAATGGCAATATAATTGTTCTGTGGATGCAGAGTTTCGAGCTCCGTTTTGAGCTATTATAATTTCTTGCTCCTTTGATTGTTGTTTACCCATTTTTTTGCTACAAAAGTTCACAGTTAGTCTGGATGATACTGCACAATATAATAATGACATAATTATAATTGTTTTTAACACTGCATTTCACTCAATGATTATTTTGACATTGCCTTTTACGTCCGGTTACCGAGGTCGCAGGGTCGCCATATAGGGTTCGGAGCGAGTTTGTAATGAGACAACCATTAGATATAATTATACTTTAATTTTGATCTAATATAATAAGATATACTGGCTTGAATACTAACTTAAAGTAGGCTACTGACATCACTATATGACTAACACAACAATTTAAAGAGCGTCACTTTAGTCAGTCCGTGAGAAAGTTACCGCCGGCTCGGAAAGCAGTTCTGCTGAGAAGAGCCCAAGAAATATGACTTATTCCGGTTACACACATATCAGTAGGCGGAGATGTCGGCAACGCTAGTAGTAAAATAATTATGCTTTACTTGATTCCACAGTATAAGTATTTCTAAAAAATGATTATTTCACAGATGTTAAACGAAACTTTTTGAATGTCATCAATCAAAATGAACTGTTCAGTAAAAAAGTTCTAAAAACTCTTCCAGCTATTTTAACATGATACGAACAGATAGAAAGTTTGCAAAATTGTTGTTTTGGCTTCTACTGCGGCCCGCATATGAATGGGGTTTATTTAATTCATAACACAGATTTTAAAAGAAATATTCAAGTACATACATTCTATTATTATTTATGACATAATTACAAATTAAATTTTTTTATTAAAATAGATTTTTACAAGCACTGGATCGTCACACAAACGCACACAAACGTCACACAAAACAGTTCAGTAAGTTTTTCTACTCCGTTTGTCAATCGATTTTTTTAAATAGCTATTGACGAGCTTTAGTGTTATTCTATACTAATATTATAAAAAAAAATTTTTTTGTTTGTTTGTTTGTACCGAATAGGCTCCGAAACTACTGAACCGATTTAGATGAAATTTGGTAAGAATTTAGTTTGAGACCCTGGAAAGGATATGATAGTTTTTATCCTGGAAATCATCCCTTAAGAGGATGAAAATGGGGATGAAAGTTTGTATGGGGAAGCAATTTAGGGACGAACCCGAACAAAGCGAGGGTTAGCTGCTAGTAATAAAAAATCACTGAGTGGAACACTAGTTATAATAAATCATTTACGATTCAGTACTTAAATCATTTCGAAAAACTAATTAGGGGACGATTGTAAATGCTATTCTAATTAACAAATGCTCAGCTGGCTACGAACTAACAGCAGATGGCGAATGTGTGTTAAGCGACTATTTATAAAGCAGAGTAGTAATATTATCATTCTTAATTAGTATTTTGATTGAATGTGTTCAATGATGACTTGAAATTCATGTTTCTTTAAACATTAATTTATATCTAAAAACTTAGTCTCTTCTGTGACCATGATTGCTGTAAAGCATTCGAAACGTCAGTAACCAAAAATTTAACTGCCTCGGTGGTGTAGTGGCTAGCATGTACGGCTGCACACTCGGAGGTCCTGGGTTCGAGTCCCGGGCCGGGCCAAGTTTAGTTATTGAGTCTTTCTGTATAGTAAGTCTCAGTAACAGCCCGGAGTTAGGAAGTTGGCGGTGTTTCACCCCCGTGCCTCGGAGAGCACGTAAAGCCGTCGGTCCTGCGCCTTAACTCTCACTGGTCGTGTCGAGCAGTCGTCCCACCAGAGTATGAGAGTGACAGGATAGAGAGTGCCCTTGTGTCTGCGCGTACACTTGTGCACTATAATATCTCCTGCGCAGTTGGCTAGTCTCAATGAGATTGGCCGCCGTAGACGGAATCGGCTATGAGAACATCATCATCACATCATCAACCAAAAATCAAAATAAATTTGTGAAAAAATCCGAAAAGATACTTTTATTTAAAATTTCAAATATTCGCGTAAATCTAAGAAAGTATTAATGTTTCTCTAAAGTTAATTTAATTTTCAACCGACTTCCTCAAAAAGGAGGAGGTTTTCAATTCGGCTGTATTTTTTTTATGTTTGTTACCTCAGAACTCCGTTGTTTATTAACCGATTTGGACAATTTTTGTTTTGTTTGAAAGTGTATACTTCCAGATTGGTCCTATTTAAATTTAAAAAAAAAAATACCACCTCTAAGGGTGGAAAAATAGCTAATGATGAATTTAACCTACTTCTAATTGTCATATTGACTTGAAACTTTGCAAGTGTTTTTATTTCCGTTGATAGTACAGTGGTTCGGTATTGTTGACCTGATCTGATGGTAAGGCCAGAAGGGTTGACTCTTCAACGGCTAGTAGTAGATACTTTGAGTTTGGGCTTATTTTGTTTGATTTGACAAGCCCAATACGTTAGAATTCTTACTTTGCTACTACTGTCTACACTAAAAAGGGAAAAATAAAAACTTTTTAACAAAAAAATAAAAACCGACTTCAAACAAAAGCACTAAAAAGTAAAAAAATACTGCTTGGTAGTTTTCATTCACTATACATACCTAATCAAACAATTTCGAAGTCGGTGCCACCCGATACAAAGCAAAGCACACCTATATCTTCTTCTTCTTCCTGCCCTTGTCCCAATTTTTATTTGGGGTCGGCGCAATATGTTTTATTCTTCCATTCTACTCTATTATTCGTCATTTCACTGCTTACTCCCTTTCTAGTCATATCTTCTTCCACACAGTCCATCCATCTTTTCTTTGGTCGTCCTCTTCTCTTGTCCCCGTTAACTTCCATACACAAAACTCTTTTCACCACACTTTGCTCTTCTCTCCGCATCACATGTCCATACCACGATAACCTATTGCTTCTCAACTTTTCATCCACTGGCGCAACTTTCAGGCTCCCTCTAATGTACTCATTCCTCACCTTGTCCATCCTAGTCACACCACACATCCATCTCAACATTCGCATTTCAGCTACATGTATGCGTCTTTCATCCGTTCTCTTTGTGGGCCAACTTTCAGATCCGTATAGGACGGCAGGTCTGATGATCGTCTTGTATATTTGTCCCTTTAATTTCATAGGGAACTTGGGGTCACAAATTGCTCCCGTTACCTGCCGCCACTTCATCCACCCTGCATTGATTCGATGCTGTACAGTCCGGTTTATTTCGCCATCGCTTTGAAAGAGGGAGCCAAGGTACTTGAAGTCGGAGCAGACTGTTATCGCTCTTTTATCCAGAGAAATGGTTTGAGGACTGGAGAGACCGCCAAAATCGCAGAACATATATTCAGTTTTGGTTCTGCTGATTTTTAAGCCAACATTCTCCAGTCTTTGTTGCCATTTTTCCAATCTGCTCTGAACCTCGCACCCGTCTTCTCCGACCAATACGATGTCGTCTGCAAATAGCATACACCAAGGTGCCTCCCCCTGTATGTCCGATGTCAGAGCATCCATTACCAACAGGAAGAGGTATGGACTTAGAGCCGATCCCTGGTGCAAGCCTACAGAGACACTGAATTTTTCGGTGTTCCCAGCGATCGATCTTACATGAGTGCTAGACTCTCTGTACATAGCACGAATCAATTCCACGTACTTAGCAGGCACTCCTTCTACTTTCAAAGCCCACCACAAAACCTCTCGGGGAACCCTATCATACGCCTTTTCTAGATCAACAAACACCATATGCAAGTTTTTGTGCGCACGTCTGTACTTCTCAGATAATTGGCGCATTGCAAATATGGCGTCTGTTGCCCCGCGTCCTGGCATAAACCCAAATTGGTTTTGTGTTATCACACTCTCCTCTCTCACCCTTCTCTCAATTACTTTCTCCCAAACTTTCATACTATGAGACATGAGCTTTATTCCCCGATAGTTGTTGCATTCCTGTACATCTCCTTTATTTTTAAAGATGGGCACGAGAGAACTGAGACACCATTCCTCGGGGATTACTTCTTCATGCAACAACTTATTGAAAAATAAAGTCAGCCACTGATATCCGTCCTCTTTCAATAACTTCCAAACTTCAACTGGTATACCATCGGGTCCAACTGCTTTACCATTTTTCATACTTCGTACTGCCATTCTAACTTCGTTCCAACTAATCTCATTCACTAATCCAATATTAACTTGCACATCGCTTAACACTCCGCTCCAATCATTCTCCTCATTCATAAGTTTTTCGAAATATGTCTTCCATCTACCTTTTATATCTTCATTTTTTATCAACACCCTTCCCTCCTCATCTTTCATACATCTTACATGCTTGAGGTCTTTTGCCCTCTCTTCCCTGCTCTTTGCAATGCGGTATATTTCTTTTTGCCCTCTTGGTTCTTGCAGATGGCTGTACATACTGTTTTGAGCTTGAGCTCTGGCTACTGCTACCGCTTTTTTTAGCACAAAAAGCACACCTATATATATATATATATATATAGGTGTGCTTTTATATATATATATATATATATATATATATATATATATATATATATATATATATTATGTAAGTTTATTTATATTAACTTTTAATGACTTGCAGTTTATGCACCTTGTATCCTTTTCTATCGCTTGCCTGAAAGAGCTCTTTTATTATTTTTTTTTGTTACTGTATAATTTTCGTGCGCAATAATAGGGTAAAAAACAGGCTCAAAGTTAGTGCCAGAACAAAACAAGCGCGGGTTGAGATTTTCATTAAATTATGTTACATTGATTTATTGTAACTCACACGCCCGACACATACGCAATAGAGCTGCGAGACTTCGAAATAGCATTATAGTTATTACACAAAGATGAATAGCCTCGTTTAAACAATTGAGATCGTAGACTTCACATCCATTCTAGTCCTACGGGCGATCGCTGATGTGAGTTGTACAGGTAGTTTGAAATTTGTTACATGAATGCGATGGGTCGTAAGGGGTAGTCGGTTCGAACCCACTAGAGAATTTCATTACAGAGTTAACATCGATCACTTGTGAACCCAACTTAATTAGTTTTGGTACACTGTTACTTATTATAGCGTATTGTGTTTGATTTGTCGATGAGGAAAATCGTTTTCATTTAACTATTGTAGTAATCGATAGTTAGTTTTGATGACACGTTTGGCTCAGTTTGTAGTGAACCTACTTGCTGTGGCAGCGGTCGCGGGTTCGAGTCCCGCTGGGGGCATACATTTGTGTGATGAACAGGAATGTTTGTACTCCTGCCATGGTTGTTTATATTTATAATATATATCTATTTAAAGTGTGTGTAGTATATCTACTATCTGGTGTCCATAACGTAAACCTCGTAGCTTATCATGGAACTAGATGGTGCTGTGTGTTAATGTTTTAACATATTTATTTATTTATTATTATTTAGTAATGAAGTATTCATATCAATCAAACCTTAATATGAGTTTGATTCCCTGATGGTTGTTATATTGAAATAAAAGGGTTAATAGAAAAAATAGATATAGTAATAATATAAGTAAAATAAACATAAATCTAAACTACTCAAAACCAAATAGGACCCACCTCGATACAAGCTAACAAATTCATTTTATTATCATATTTTTGAATAGGGATCTCATATTTTTGAATGACGTAATGGAAAATCTAAGTATATAAAAAAACTAAGGAAATTAAGAAAATAGAAGCTATGAGTATAAAGATTTAAAGTTATAACCTTTCCCATATATCCCTATATCGAATAACTTAATTTGTAAAGATAAACAAGCATGTAATGAATAGCAAACATTCTCTTTTGATCTAAAATATACCCTCTTATAACGATTAAGGTTACATGTTTTATTATTATAATTAGTTTACTTGAAGAATTGTATTTTTAAAACTTTGATATATACTGAAATATAGTTGGAAATAAATAGATGATAAGTTAATCTCTCTCTCGTGACCATGATTGATGTAAAGCATTTGAAACGTCGGGGAAAAAAAAATTAAAATCAATCCGTGAAAAATCCGAAAAGATAGTTTTATTTAAAATGTCAAATATTCGGGTAAATCTAAGAAAGTATTAGATGATAAGAACAGATTTTTTTTCTCCAGGTGCGGTGTACAGTATCGCGGGGGTGCACAGTGGCATGAGGCGCTAGCGATGCAACGCGCGCGCGCCGCCGCGGCGCATCTCGTGCTGCTGTTGGCGCACGTGTCGCCTGGTAAGTACCATGGGAGGATACCATGTTTTTTATATATTTTATGTATTTTCAGATATAAAATACGAGTATATATGAAAATGTCTAGTTTTTCTAGATATAGCTTTTATCGTATTTTTATATATGATAAAAATGTATGTATATTTTAGTAACTCATCTTTCAAACATCAAATGCTCAAATCTGACTAATCAGACCAACTTACATTTTAACGGAGCTTCCTATTGAATGAAATTATCAAGATCTCATTGATCCAAAATGTCACTGAATGTGGTTAATGTAATTAAGGTTGTCCCGTTCTATTGTAACGAATGGAGACGATTAACAAAAGTCAATCTAATTAAAATATTTCTAGTGAATTTATAATGTCACTGCTTTTACAATATCACAATATCGATACATATCTATAAATCATTTAACTTTATGCAAGTTTAGCTATTTATATATTTAACTTACTCGGATACATATATAAGTACACTTATGTAACATCGCTCTGGTACAAAATATTATCTATTAAGTTTTAGAATAATGCTCTTACACATTCACATATTTGCATTAAGAATTGACTTCTGATATTTTATGACGCGGATAAGTTATATAATTATAAGATATGAGCTAACTCATAGAATGGTAGCAAATGTAGATACAAGTTTATATCTAATGAAATTTTATTACGATGTTAAATTTTTATTTGACTGGATTTCTTTAATCGTTATCGCTAATAAAAACGGTAAAATGCATGGGAAAGATTTATATATTATATATTTTAATGTTGCAGAAAGCCAACTTGGCTAGGTCTTTTAATTTTTTTAGAAAGTCAAGATATATATTTTTTAAGCTTTTATGGCTCAAAAGGTTTAAATTTAATATTATATTTATTTTCAACGTTTCGAATATTACAGTAAACTGTGAACAAAAATTAATCCATTAAAACAGGTTTTATTTTAAGTATTACAGTATCAATAATTAATTAAAAAACGAAATCAATTTGTAGATAAACAAAAGTCTTCATGTAGCTATATTAAAATATCAAGGTTTTTTATTACTTTTAGGTCCAACAGTTAAAATTAATAATATATTTAAAGTTAACTGTTATGCTAGCAACATGTAGTATAAAGTATACGAAGCTTAAACAAACATACCTACGGGAATATGCACTTCTAATTACAAATTGTAACTGTAGTGCTTCAAGATAAAATCTCAAATTGCTTGATTCAACATATTAATGTATATATTATGTCAACTTTCAACATAATAAGATTAATGATCTAGGCACGAGTTATTGTTAAAACAAACGGACAAGCATCTACTTATCTTATAAATTATAATTTCTCGCTCTGCTCGGGTACATCCCTAGGTATCTAGTAGTCTGTTACTCGAGATCAAAGTTTATCTTTGTACTAAATTTAATCCTAATCGGGCCAGCCATTACAGAGTGAAAGAGTTACAGATTGGACACGTTTGGCTCAGTTTGTAGTGACCCTTACTTATCGCGGGTTCAAGTCCCGCTGGGGGCATTCATTTGTGTGATGAACACGAATGTTTGTAGTCCAGTCATGGGTGTTTATATTTATAATATGTATGTATTTAAAGTTATATATGTGTAGTGTATCAACTACCTGGTATCCTCGCACAACACAAGCCTCGTAGCTTACCATGGAACTAGATGGTGCTGTGTGTTAATGTCCCAACATATTTATTTATAACAGATAGACACACCACTTTCAATAAGTATTTTTTATAACAACAAAGTATCTAGTTCCACTCCAATAAATCAGAGATCGCTCAATAATACGTTAAATCGACGTTTGGGGAGACAAAAATTGGTGTATCTTAAAAGTTTCGCAAAAGGGCCGCCCTTATTGGAATTGACAAGTGTTTCCGGAACACGGCGAAGGTCCTATGAATAACTAAACTCGAGAAATAAATTTTTCCTAATCGTAAGAAATTGGCCGAACCCTGCATATATGCTGAGGATATGCCGTATGTTGGTCCTTTGATGGCAATAAATAAAAACCAAATTATATTCCTTGATTCAAAAATAGATTTCCATAGAAAACTAATTCAACCGAACGTGACTACAATATTTTTGTCTTTATATCTGGCTTTGAATGAATTCCGTGATGCCGGGTTTGGGCTGCATCTACAGTCTTAGTTAATCAAGAATTTCAGTTTCCTATTGCGTATAAAGCGAGATATTTGTAAGATATTCACCAACTAAATATTTACACACTTTAGTTGTTTCATAACTTGCAATCAACGTATCAAAAAAATATTTCCAAATTTTACTCGTAAAGTATAATATTTGCACAAAAACTACTTGTATCTGCAGGTTAATTTTCATTTCGGCTAAATATGGATATGGTTTAAAACAAAACAAGCTTTGTCAGATTTCGAAAATGACCTACATCTGAAAATAATTTTTCAACCAAATATATGGAATATTTGTTCAAATAAAAATTAATTCCATATTGCAAAAATGGTATGGAAATTCAAAGTTTTCGTCCATTGTTTGGGTATCGGTGCTACATACAAAAACATTACGTTAGGTGAACGGACCGTTCAAAATCGCTTTAAACCCATTGAGCCGAATCGGCAGTGCTTAAAATAAGCTCGAGGTTCTGGCGATTTAGAAAAATCAAGGAAATGTGCTGGCATTTTTGTTCGTACCTAGTTACAAGGCTATTGAAATACTATGGTCGAGTGCCGCTCGTACGTACTCGTACGTGGACTCACACTAAAGCTGTTAGCTTATTTTTATTAACGAGCTTTAATTTGCTGCAATAGATTTTCAACTGCTCTGGAGCTTTTATATAGAAATGTCACTTTGTATAGAGAATTTGAATTCTATTATGTTTAGGTTGTGAAAATAATTGAAAAAATTAAATCCATTAATTTTCTAAATTTAGGCTTAAGCAGAATAGCAAGTTAACGAAGACTTTTTGCAACATACATTTTTATTGTATTTGAATTGTATTGATGAATTATATTTTAGGGATATTTATAGCTAGAGACAACTACTATAGATTTTTTAGAGATGAGATATTTTCCCGCAGTAAAAAGTATTTTATATGTTGACCAGCTATCACTAAACTAAATTTCGTCAAAATCTATCCAGTGGTTTTCTCGTGATACGTTCCCAGATAGACAGAAAGACATAAAATTTTTTATTAAGATTAAATAAGATTTCCCAAAAAATATTTAATGTACAAATTCGACTTTGTTACAATTTTATAATATGTATATATAGATTTAATGTATACTTTTAATTATGTCTTATAAATTATTATTATTTGTCTTATAAATATATATAAATATTTTGATACGAATGTTTAAAGTGAGAGTTTAAAAAAATACCAATTTTTTACCAAAATATTTGCTTTTGTACTAAAATCGATTTTAAATGTTTAGAGATGAAATTCTTCGCGAAGTTGCAATGTAATCTGAAGTTTGTGAGTCTGCTGTAGATTAATATAACATCAAGCAAACAACTAAGATCACCATCGACTCTTGATTGCTCAGTTATAAATTAGAAAAGTTTAATGTTTGTACAAACTCGTTTGCAAGCGGACAGAGCCTGACTGGCATTTTATCCAATAATAGGTCTTTTATATCAATATGCTTATTGCTTGGCTCAGACCCTTATGTACGCCTTGCGTTATCATACTTTTTTGTTATACAATTATATCCATGGATTTTCATATTCCAGCTATTTAGCTAAATTAACAAAAAAAAAACTACACTATCTATGCAATGATTGCGTTAATATAGTCAAAAAATACACTTGTAAGCATTTATAGTAATAAGCCAGAGTGCACTAGCAACTTCGTACCACTTGGCTCAAGTGCGTCCTTAGGTGCCTTTTAAGCTAACGCCTTGGAAGTAACCTTCAAATCTTAGGATAGCTTTATATTAAATTTCCTCCAAATCCGTTTAGCCGTTTAGCGTAACAAACATACACATATACATACAAACTTTTACCATACATATTTAATTGTTATCATCTACACTAAAACAACAGTACCACTCAACCAGTACAGTGGAAAAGTATAATGTACAATTCTTAAGCGAGATTAAAAGCATTTATCTCAAAGATCAAAGCGGGTCCAGGGTCCTTTCATCCACTAGATCCCGCTAAATCCCGTCTTTACCCCCATATGTGGCCTGAATTTAGAAACAGATGCTTTAGCCTCTTACAATAGTCTCTATTGGACCACTATTTTTACTACTATAGTTCTACTTAAACGCTAAGCACTAATGGCTTTTTACTTATGTATTTTAATTTGGCAATGTTATTTAAACACGTAGTTGGTTTGATCCCGAGTGATAAGCTTCAAGAAAAATTCCATGCTTTAACTTCAATTTCTGCATATACACATAGTAGAAGTGAGTGTCTGTCACTAAATGAATAAGCTTAAAGTTTTAGCAAACTCAAAATATATATAGTTTTCTATATTTTAAATTTATAAATGTGAACGTTTAGATGCTTGGATAGCTGAATGGATGTTTATTACTCAATCACGCCAGAACAGCTAAACGAATCTGGATGTTTGCACAGAGATAGATTATAGTTTGAAATAGCACATAGGCCACTTTTTATCTCGGAGAAATGTACGGTTCCCGTGGGATAGATTAATTTTTGTTTTTCTAGGCGAATCCGAGCGGAGCAAGGGTGATCTGCTAGTTCATAATATGCAGATACACTATTTTAGTACTTTTTAGATCCACGGAATAGCTTAATGGTAACATAATACATTACTTACCTTTGCAAAGATAATAATAATTGCTGTAATAACTTCTCGAAATTTCATTTTCACGCTTGAAAATATACGGTTAGAGTTACGCATGAGTGAATGTGCTGATAGCAGTAGGTGCCTTTTTTGAATAAACCAGGAAAACCGTGAAAAAATATTAACCGTCGTTGAAAATATCCCGTCTTATAAACAAAGAAAGCCCTGGAAAAGTAAAGACAAAATGATATTGTCTTAATGCTTTAAGTAAGCTACATCCGCTAAAAGCTTTTATTCTTTCCAGTTCTTTTAATAAGTTTTTGTCTATACTATTTTTGCATTTGATGTTATAATTAACTAGACTCTACTTACGTCTTTACTTGCTTCGATGGTCGTTATAGTTCTTTAAACTGCTCCTATTTTTATAGTCGAATATATAGTTTGTACAGTATATAAACTTTATTACAACTTAAACTGTAATTAAACTTTATTACACTAGCGTCTCACCCTCGCTCCGCTCGGCCCTAGTTACGTTTTAACGTTTAGTGTAGATTTCTCAGAGATGAGATATTTCCCCGCAATAAAAAGTATCCTATATGTTGACCCGGATAACCAGCTCTCATCATACCAAATTTCATCAAAATCTGTCCAGTGATTTTCTCGTGATGCGTTCCCAGACAGACAAAAAACTATAGATTCGGCCTCTGTATCGATAATAATTACTATTTCTATAAGATTATCTAAAAAATATTTAATGTACAGATTCGGCTTAGATTTTTATTATATGTATAGATGAATGTCATACTATACTGTCCTCAAAATAAATGTACTACAGTAAAAACATGAACTTTTGCATTAAATTTAGTTTTTTGCTAACTAAAAAGTTATATGAAAATAAATACATTGAAAGAACTTCTCGAAAAGATTTTTTGCAAGTACTTTTCAGAAATGATGAATTCTTAGGAAAACTGTTTCGTTTTCTTTTAGTGTTTGTGTGAATGGATTTTAAATTATAGAGACTCCTGTCATTCTCTGCAATATTCTATAGGATATCTCAGGAAAAACCAGCATCATGTTTTATCTATACATATAATAAAATTGCAACTAAGCAGAATCTGTACATTAAATATTTTTTGGAAAATCTTATTGAAATAGACATTATTATCGATACAGAGGCCGAATCTATAGTTTTTAGAATTTTTGACTGTCTGTCTGTCTATTACCGTATCACAGAAAAACCACTGGAGGGATTTTGATGAAATTTGGTATGGTGATAGATGGTTATCTGGGTCAACATGTAGGATACGTTTTACCGCGGGAAAATGTCTCATTTCTGAGAAAAATACAAAAGTTCATTGTAAAACCTACAAATTTGCTTTTTGGTCACCTGAAAGCGGGCGGAGCCGTGAGCAGTGCTAGTAACTTATATATTTCAACTAAATTTAGTTGCAATTTATTAGTAAACACTTATTCTTAACAATTTCTTATTTCTTTTGCTCCAGTTAAAAATGTCAATTCCCCGCCAACCAATCCTCTGTTTTGTTTATTTCTTTTTTCTATTTTTAATTGTATTTTTATTATTTTTTTCTTATTATTTTTATTCGGTCGAACAATCTCATCATTTTTAACTGCCTAATTTACAAAGGTATCATAATTTGTGCGTTCGCGTCGTCAGTGTGGCCAGTACAATCAAATAATAACTCTTTTATTATCCCTATTTTACCCCCTTAAGGGATGATTCCCGGAGTGAAAAATATTCTATGTCCTTCCCAGGGTCTCAAACTATCTTCTCACTAAATTTCATTTAAATCGGTCCTGTAGTTTTTGAGTTTATTCGTTACAAACATACAAAAATACAAATCTTTCCTCTATATGATAGTGGTGTACACCATACATTAAAATAGCGAAACCTTACAATTCTAAAGTTGAAACATCGACCATTTCTTCATTTAATATATATTTTTTAATAATTTGACTTTAGGCTGAGACTACATATATAGCACAAATATAACAAAAAATAAACAAGCTATATTTTATATTTTTTTAATCTTAAGAAGCACAGTATTTTATCATAAAACACTGTGCATTAGTTTCGTTGGTACTGTAAAGGAATAGATTGATAGGTTCTATGTATTGTAAACATACCCGTTTTAGGATAAAGGTTTGTTAAACCGTTTTAATATGCAGCGAAGGAATAAAAATTGCTTATCAGTATCCGTTTCCGCCCAAATATAGATCTTCAATGAAAGATAGAATAGGCTTTTACTATGCTAATTCAAAATTATCATTAATGACGAAGTTTCATTCGGGAGTATAATTGTAAACTATTAGGTTATCTTACTACTTATATATGTATATAAAGAAATATTCTAAACATGTATGGGATTTCATGTAATTGTATAATTTATTTTATTTTTAGACTAGTGACTTACCCTCGCTTCGCTTGGGTGCGTTCCTAGGTTCGTTTTAATTTTTTTGAGCAGAACCCTAATTTTTTGCCTAAAATAAAAGTAGCCTAAGTTACTCCTTATAACATCAGCTATGTGCCAGTGAAAGTCCCGTCAAAATCGGTCCAGCCGTTTCGGAGATTATCCGGAACAAAGAGACAGCCAGGTGACAAAAATTAAAAAAAATATATTTTTCTTATAAGTACCGTATATAATTCCATATGCATTTAGTAAAAAGCTGTGATTCTGATATTATAAACAGATACTTTAATTTTATTTATTTGTAACTACATTCATAAGAGATGTATTCAGCCCTTTTTAACGTCCCACTGCTGGGCACGGACCTCTCTTCAATGCAAGGGATCAGGTCATACATAGTCCACCACGCTGGCTGGCTAAGGGCGGGTTGGCGGAATTCACATGTCATTCGAAAACTTGCTAGGTTCTCTCTGACATGCAGATTTTCTCACAATGTTTTCCTTCACTGAAAGGTAAGTGGTAATCATGTTAGAAATTATTCACATAACACAAGTAAACAAATACATAAGTGATATTACAGTCGAAAGCGATACCACATACTGGCGACTAACCCTCGTTTTTCTCGGCTGCGTCTTAAAGTAATATATTAAATTTCATCCAAATCCATCCAACCGTTTGAGCGTGACTCCTTCACGCTAAAATAGTTGGATGGATTTGGTATAGTAGCAGTCCTAGTAGAAATGCTATGTCACTGTTCAATCGTTGCCTTGTGACTTTGATCTGAGAAATTGGACAAAATCAATAACTGTGTCAAGAACACTATTTAATGTTTAATATTACAATAGATTCGATCGATCAAAATACTATAACAATGTAACAATTTAAGAAATTTGATTAAATCTTCGAAACATCTTTTATTTAAACTTGGATAACGATATTTGACCAATGGTATTTTATATGGTATAACCTCCCTTAGATCGATTACGTCATTTACCTATGTGCGAGTAAGTTGGCAAAAGTTTAACTTATAAGGGTACACTAATATCTTGATATACAAACAAACAGAAAGTCATACTTACATGTTTTACCACAAGTCACTCTAGAAGTTTAAAATTAAAACGAAACTTGCATGCCAAGTAGCAGGGCCTTTGCAAAAGATATATCATCGCGTATAACAGAAGTTCAGACAAGTTTTATTATGCTTTTGAAGATGTTCGTTAAATGTAGTGCAAGACTGCTTCCTACACTGCGGTTGCCACATATAAAACTTTGTTGTTAGAGCATGCGAATGTTATAAATTAAAAACTTAGGCAAAGAAAAATTCTGAAGCACATTCTAGTTTTGAACCCACGTCCTCTTGTTATGAATACGACGTGATTCTCCGCCAACTTTATAACTGCTTATAAAATCAACTTGTTAAATTGTTACAAGGGCACTTATTTTTACTTAGTTTTTGAGTACCATTTGCTTTTGATTTCAAAAGGTAATGCATTTTGTAAAAAATATAATGTAAAACATGGCATTTTTTTAGTAGTCTTAACTGTAATTTAAATGAAAAATTCTGTTCGTGGGTTTGTCCACGATTTTAAATTTTGACAGCAATGGGTCAACAGATCATAGTTACTGTTGCATAGATACTCTAGTAGTATAGTTTATGGGTTAGAGCTAAATAATCCGTATTTACTAAGTTAAACTTATATTTAAAGTTAAGAGAAGTAAAGTAAGTAAGTACGTAGTAAGACATTAAATAAACTATTGGTAATGAATATCAATACAAAATTTTACACTGAAACTTTAATAAATAATGACGTCATTGTTGACGTTGAACGTAAATGAACATCAACAAATTCCTTATACTTACAATTTCGTACCACTCCAACCGCTGATTTTACGATCATGTTCTTGTTTTTTATAGTATACTTCGGTAAATGTTTTTATAAAACTTCTGTATGTAGCTTTCGGCCAATATTATCTAAAGAATGACGGTGAAGGAAAACATCGTGAGGAAACCTGCATGTCTGAGAGAACCTAGCAAGTTTTCGAAAGACATGTGAAGTCCGCCCGCACTCGGAGAGCGTGGTGGGCTATGGCCTGGTGGCCCTCGTATTGAAGGGAGGCCCACCCCCAGCAGTGGAACGTTACAAAGGGCTGAATACATACATACATTCTAAAGAAAATATTAAATTCACTCAGTTAATAATAATTTGGCTAATCTTTATTGATATCATACAAATTGTGAGAAAAATGCACAGAATTATAACGATTTTCAAAATATTTCCGCACAATGTTATTTCAACATCTTCAGCTTCTCAAATGCTGTATACCTTGATCTAGGATTTTAAAAGGCAAGTTAAAACCTGCCGGAATACTAAATATTTAACTGTGTTGTTTGCTCTTGTTCGGATATCTGGAGACCGAGGGTGACCTTTGGTGCTGAATATGGAACAAGGTCGATATGTGGATAAGGCTGCCACTCGGAAATTTATAAGTGGTTTGTTTCTAAAACTGTTTTTTTTTAATGTTAATGTTTCTAGCCCAAGAGATATAGCCTAAAAGGGTTAATATCTATATATATATATATATATATATATATATATATATATATATATATATATATATATATATATATATATATATATATATATATATATATGTATAATGTGTTTGTTACAGTCATAGTGATTAAATACATAATGGATGGTCATTATTTAATATAATATCTACTTAATTTAGACAAAGTGATAATTGACACAGACTTAATCATATTAACTAGCTATATTTTTTTTCTATATGTTCTAGTCGTTTATGGCAAACCCACCTAACCTACCCTTTTTTCTGAGTAAGTGAATTGTGATAGTGAATAATGATTAAATACAATATACGTATATAAACACTAAGATAAACGGCTAGAACTTTTAGTGACGCACCCGTTGTTAAAATCTAAGAAATTATTTTAAAAAAATATATTTTATCTTTCTGTAAAAAAATACTTGTCCTTTTGTTTCTACCTTTAATAAGCCATATTTATCAAAATCCTACCGCAGCTCGCGCAGCCCTAGAATGTAAATTGTGGTATACGTACGGTTTCTTTTCTCATGCGACAAGAAACGATTTTAATTGCTTCTACGAATAAAACAAAAGGCTTGAAAACTCTTCATCTTTCCCCGTAGCTTGAATTCTTAAGATTATCTTGCGTACGTCATTGTTTCATTCGTTATTATAAAAATGCGTTAAAATTAAATAAATATCTTATATATTTTAAAGAAATACGGTTCTGGTAAAAAAGTGTTTGAATGGGGTTACTAGTTCGATACTCGTTGAAGGTAAATTTTATATTGCTTTTAGCCTTAGCCCGCGGCTTTACCTGTATAACTGACGCAAAACTGTAATTCTCTGTATCTATAATATGTGCTAAATTATATATATAGTGATCCGTTTTATTCTGTTGATGTTTCCTCAACGCCATCTAGGTGAGTAACACCAAACCAAACACATAGAGGGTGGACTGAGTATTCCTTTGCCAGCCGTAAAATAAAAATGGCGGATAGTCGCGAGAGAGACAAAACGAATTAGCGGCCAGTAAGCTTATTTATTCATTGAAGAATAATTTATTAATTTATAACAATTTCCTTTCTATTAGTATGTATTAATTTTTTCTTGCTATTTATTTATTCAAATTAAATAAAATACACATCTATTGTACATTTTCTTTCTTGTGGTCAATTTCAAAAGGGTATTGCTCAGTCCATTTTCTATGTCTATGATTATAAGCTTCTCCAAGTTAAATATTTGACAAATATGAGTCAAAATTTCAAAACAATCCGTGAAGAGCTTTTCGAGATTTGCGGTTTTGCACAAACGAACTGTCATTTGGAGTAGGAACTGGGCTTAAACATCAAGTAAGCTCAGTATTTAACTTATTCACTGCCATATCTATACTTAATATTATAAAGAGGTAAGGTTTGTGAGTTTGTAAGTTTGTGACGTTGTAGGGAATCTCTGGATCTACCGAACCGATTTAGATGAAATTTGGTAAGAAAGATAGTTTGAGACCCTGGAAAGGACATAGAATACTTTTTATCCCGGAAATCATTCCTTAAGGGGGTAAAGATGGGGATGAAAGTTTGTATGGAGAATCAAGCTAGGGACGAACTCGAGCGAAGCGAGTGTGAGTCGCTAGTAATTTATATTTACATAATTCAATTCAATATTTCTCTTAATGTCTACAAAACGTGCCAGTTAAAATTTATGTTTACGGTATAGATATTCATTTTTATCTGCAATAATGTACCCAGTAGTTTACAATGCCTGTAAAAACATGACGGTTATAGTGAATATAAAAAAGCTAATAATCCTCCAGACGATGTAATAAACCGAAGGGCCTTGTACCTGAACACTCTATACATTAAAAGTCAGTCGAAATGATAGAATCTATAAATGTTATTTCTTGGACCTTTTTTTATATTATAACTTAATCAAATATGTATTATAAATATTATATGTAACTCCGTTCGAAGTCACCCTTAACCTTTTGTTGGTAGGTGATGGCAAGAAATTGTTACTATAATCGAATACTGAGGTCCAGACAGTTTGAAAATATAGCAAGCAAAAAAATTAAATTATAATCTGCCTAGGCGTTGACTAAAAGGTGTTTTGTGAACACGCGTCAAATAAGTTGCCCTTTTCATGTTGATTTAATAAATTGAAAAATAACGTGAAAATATAACGAAGGGACGAAATACAATTTGAAGTTGCGATTTTTTATATATTTTACGTATTAGATAGTTAACGAGTATACGCTCAGTGGTCGGAAATCGACTGTCATTTATGTTTTTTTTTCGATATTATAAAGCTTGTCAATAGCTTTTAAGTAAAACTATCTTTTCGGATTATTTCGCGGATTTCTTTTGATTTTTGATTCCCAGCGTTTCGAATGCATTACAGCGCACATGATCACGGAAGA
The DNA here is from genome assembly GCA_951806755.1 of Brenthis hecate. Taxonomy (NCBI): domain Eukaryota; kingdom Metazoa; phylum Arthropoda; class Insecta; order Lepidoptera; family Nymphalidae; genus Brenthis; species Brenthis hecate. The sequence continues at coordinate 8,882,842 of OX638262.1, forward strand.
GTAAGGTTTTAGACGTCTCAAAGGCGTTATATACTTGTTATAGGTAGTGCCTATCCGAATTTTACAAAAATCATTTTAAAAATTCAAAAAAATGACGCCAAAGTACCTTACAATATTTGTTGATTTTAATCATTTTAAAAATTTTAGTGTTATAATATAGCAATATTATTTATTTAATTTTAGCTGTTATTATTACAAATATTACAATTTTTTTAAACTTTTTTATTAATAATATTGTTTAGTGTTGCTATAATTTTATTATGTATATCAAACCACAAAGAAAATTAAAAAAAAAATATATATTAATTATTTATTTAAGCAATATTATTATTTTATATGTAATTTAAAAAAAAAACCTTAGTCTCTCCCGTGACCGTGATTGCTGTAAAGCATTCGAAAACTCGGGAACCAAAAATTAAAATAAATGGATAATCAGTGGATAAGCAGAGGAGAAAAAGAAACTAGACTGTTTGTCTTTGCTTATTTATATATACATAGATTACAGATATTTTAGGGGTATTAGGCTTGTCTATGCTTTACATCTATGCGCCCTTAAAACTTTCAATATTTTGTTCTGGGTTTAAATAGAGACGTTGTATTTTGAAGCGTAATAGAATGCCGTTTAAATTTTTTTATAGAATAAACGCCACTTGTTTAAGTAGTTATTACTGCTACTTTATGCATATCTAGATAAAACAATCGTAGTTCTGTTTGCTCTAAGTCATGTCTAAATATTAAACTTTATTTTAATTATGATTTAAGATATAATTTTTTTTAATAACAAATTTGGGCTTACTGCATTCATTTTATTACTTGATAAACCGATTTTGGTGAGTTTTTGTCTTAAACATAAATAGTTTTGTATAGGAACTTAACATATGCAATGCTTTTAAAATGCCATTTTGAAAAATTAAAGAAGTTTTTGAGAACGAGCGATCGAAAACATACTTCCAAAGCTACTCGAATTTTAACCGCATTCCATCTTTGGGCATTTTTGTAATTTGTGAAACATTTAAACGCGAGAAATTGTTTTAATTACTCAGCGTCAGAAGGAACAAGAACAGCGTTGCTGTTCAAATAAGTTTTCTCAAGTAAAAAACTTTCGCCGGGTTCTTTTATGTTTTCGTTCCATTGGGCTATAAAGCCAAGTATATAGCTACATATTTTGGAAAAGTAAATTTCTTGAGCTTTTTTTGACACTAGTTAATGCTTGCGATTCTGCTCGCGCGTATGCCTTGATGAATGCAATTATTACATTCATATTATTAATGCAACGTTAGTATGTGTTAAAAAAAAAAGTAATTTTTAATTCAATTTTCTTGTTAATGGCTTTAAAACGTGTCAGTTGAGCACAGATTACTTTGCCAATATCACATAGAATAATAATAAGTTTAATGGCTAATTGTAGTCATCATATAAAATCATTAATATATCAGTCATTATTATCGACACAGAGGCCGAATCTATAGTTTTTATATGTATTATCTGTTTGTCTATCTGGGAACGCATCACGTGAAAACCACTGGACAGATTTTATGAAATTGGGTATGATGATAGCTGGTTATCCGGTTGAACATATAGGATACTTTTTACAGCGGGAAAATATCTCATCTCTGAGAAATCTATAGTAAACGTTAAAACGTACTAGGGGTGAACCCGAGTGGAGCGAGGGTGAGTCGCTAGTTCTATATATAACAATGAGTAGACACCTTTTATAACACTTTCCCAAAATTGACGATAAATGTTATCATGACATGTAATTACATAATGATATATGTACGAGTATGTACATATATAGTTATATTATATACAGAAATACATCCATTATTCCTCTCTTCTTCACATATATTCCCATTATTTACACGTAGATCACATTCTAAAGTCTGTTAAAAATGGAAATTCGCGTTACCGTGTATCTTTTATACTGTGAAAAGAAGCTGATAATCGGGTTAAGGCCATATGAAAAGTGGATCGTGAGACTCAACAACAAACGAGTGAAATACGTTAATTAACACCCTACTCCCTTCCCTCCACTCTCACTTACCATTTAAACTCCACCAATAAAATAAACAGAAATAAAAACATCTGAAGCGAAAGCTTTCTCAAAGTTCACGAATTTGAGTTACGATGGTTTTGTTTATTCTCTCTTTGCTTATTATAAATTTATATATTATGTAAAGTATATATTTCTGATATATATATATATATATATATATATATATATATATATATATATATATATATATATATATATATATATATATATATGTCGGAGAAACATTGTTCTCCCCGACATCATCATTCATGGTTGCGGGCTTAGTGGGCGTCATTGGGTAAAGTGCGAGCACAAAACACAACTAACAGTTCCGTAGTGTTTTATTTTAATAATATTCACTTAACACAGATATTACAATATTCACTTTCACACGCACTATTGAAAGAAATTAAAACAAAGAATTAATAACTAAGACCGAGCAGCGGGTTCAGGGCACCGTCTTTACTTCAAACAATGAATACGATCCAACTCGACCCGTTACTATCACTCGAATGTCCGAAAAAAAACAATCAGTCCCCCTAAAGTAAACGATGGCGCCTCGACCCCGCTCGAGGCACGTGCTCTGCTCTGATTGGTCGTTACGTGACTTAACATATTCATAGCTTTTATTAGATTGCCGAAGTTATTAAATTACAGATAAATGTAAGAAATCAAATAAAATCAAATTAATAATTTTAAAATTAATTAAAATGTAAACAAATAATATTGTGCGTTATTCATCATGCAAGCCACAATCAATCCGACTCCTAGCTTCCTCCGACACGGCCGTCCTGACGTATTACACGCCCTCGTGTGATGTTGATGGCCGCGCATCATCGGTATCTGCAGAAAAGAAAGAAGACATTTTGTATAGTTCGGCCACTCCTGACCAAGGAGATCGTGTACATCATTACATTTTATCCTCTGCGCAACAACTTCATTTAAAGCCTTTCATAATCGAATCCAAATCCTAACAGACTCCACACTAAATCGTGAATTAAGTCAGTAGTATCGAAACAGCCTCCACGCCGATTATCGCGTTACACATTTTGGATTACTGATAATATCTAAATGGCCACCTCGCCTCTTATTCTACTAATTTCATTTTTAAATGGCCACCTCGCCTTTCAATGGCCACCTCGCCATTCAGTGGCCACCTCGCCTCTCATAAAGCTTAACTAAACCTTAACAACCACCACGCAGTTAGGGTATCTTATAAAGAAAATCTATTCGCAACATACAAACACACTCTAATAACTAATTATTTTAAACAAAAGAAATTTATTACGAAGTTCTTACCATCATTGTCATCCGACAGACACGGGTCCAGCTCAGTTGGGACATAGGATTGTGGGAGTGGACGTAAGCGGTCTCTCGCATACTTGTATACACGATTACAATTCAAACTCTTAAGATGATACCTGTCACCGTCTAGTATTTCAATTATTTCATAAGGTCCTTTATATTTAGGATCCAATTTTGTTTGATTCCGTTCGTGATTTTCGATTAAAACATAATCCCCTACAGAAAACGAAATGACCTTTGCCTTACTTTTATCGAACCGTGCTTTATCAAGACATGCGTTATTTTGCATTAACCTATTAGCTTGTTTTCTAATCTCTTCTACATCTACCTCAACCTCGTGATCGTCTACGGTTAATAAACTTATGGGTCTAGCTACTCTACCAATTAACAATTCTAAGGGGCTTGCTTTGGTTACTCTATGAATTGTGCTATTTATGGAAAGTTGGACATCATCCAATGCATCTTGCCAGGACCTACTTGGGCTTGTCTCTACGACAGTTAACATGTTTTTGAGTGTACTCATTATACGCTCCACTTGACCATTAGCACGACAAGAGCCGGTTGCTATTAAATGTAGTTGAATATTGTGTCTGGCGCAAAAATCTTTAAAATCTTTATTCGCAAAACATCTACCCTGATCCGCGATAACACGCACGGGGGTCCCGAAAAGAGATATGGACGCTTTAAGAGCGCTGATCGCACTATCAGTATTAATTCTTGTGACGTGCCTGAGTAGCACATATTTGGTAAAAGCGTCTACAAGAACAAAAACGTATTCCTTTTGATCATTTTTGCCACTGAGCTTACCTGTGGCGTCAATATGGATTGTATGCCAAGGAATAGTAACTTTCGGTATGGGTGTAACTCTATCTGTTGTTTACCACTTCGCGACTTAGCTACTCTACATGTTATGCAATTTTCAACGAATTTTCTGACGTATTTTGACATATTGGGAAACCAATAGTGTTGATATGCTTTCTCTAAAGTTTTATCCCATCCCAAGTGGAGAATTGACTCATGAATATGATTTATAATCGACCAACGAAAAGCTCTAGGTACAATTGGTAGCCAAATGTTGCGATTGTTCCTTTGAATTTTTCTGTAGAGCACGTTAGATCGCAATTCATAGATTCTACAACTCTCTAAGTCTAGATCATCGCTTTCGAGTTTATTAATAATTTCATTGTATTCGGGGTCTCGACGTTGTTCCGCTTGTAACCAATTCGAAGATAACTCAGCTATATTAACGCGTTTTTCCCTTACATAATTTCCTCTACTTAAAATATGAGAATCGCTAACGTTGGTGCTGTTCACCTCAGGTAAGTGATTTCTCGAGAAAAAGTCAACGTGAGCCATTCTCCTACCCTCCTTATACTGTATGTCAAAATCGAAAGCTTGGAGGAAAGCCCACCACCGATGCACTCTAGGGGTTAAGTCTACTTTAGTTCTAGAGGCTTTCAGAGAATTGCAGTCAGTGACGACTGTGAAAGTCCTGCCATACAAATAATGGCGGAAATGCTTAACCGAGTTAACAACTGCTAATGTCTCTAACTCGTAAGAGTGGTATCGAGACTCCGCATGCGTAGTGCGCTTACTGTAGTACTCTACCGGATGTAATTTTGTACCAACTCTTTGAAAGAGGATTGCGCCGTAACCTTCGCTACTAGCGTCCGTGTGTAATTCTATAGGTAATTCTGGGTCAAAAAGCATCAAAACCGGGGATGAAGTCAATACCGATATTATATCTTGTCTAATGGCCTCATACTCCGCGGTCCAAATTATCTTAGAATTATTGTTAGCTAATAGACGGTAGAGCGGTGCCATCTTAAGGGAAAAGTTATTGACAAACTGCCTAAAGTAGGACGCTAAGCCCAAAAATTGTCTAAGTTGAGTGACGGTCTGTGGTGGTAGGGACCTAGTCAACGCGGTTATTTTACGAGGGTTAGGCCTGATTTCGCCCTCTGATATTTCATACCCCAAAAACTGGACCTGCTTCTTTAGAAAGACACATTTTTCATATTGAACGAAAATCCAGCATCGCTAAGAGTTTTTAGTACTACACGTAACCGTTCCAACCCTTGCTCTACGTTATTCGCTGGTATAACTAGATCGTCCATATAAACGATAGCATAAGAATGCGCTAGGTCACCTAGAGCCGCGTTAATAGCTCTCTGATACACAGAGGGAGCATTTCGTAGGCCAAAAGGCATGGCAGTAAACTCGTAATGAGCGTCCGGGGTAATAAATGCGGTTTTCTCTATCGAATTCGACTCTACATTTATAGGAACTTGATAAAATCCACTAGCCATGTCAAGACACGTGTAAAACCTCGCGCCTGATAACCTTTGAACTTGATCGCCAATTAGAGGCAAGGGGTACCGGTCGGGAACTGTATTAGAGTTTAATTCTCGGTAATCTACGCACATTCGGTCTGTGCCATCACGCTTTTTTACTAAGAGTATTGGGCTAGAGAAGGGCGATTTACTTGGTCTAATAACTCCAGCAGATAATAATTCACTACACTTATTACGTACTATCACTCGCTCTTCAGGGCTCAAGTGATAAGGCCGCCGTTGCACGATTTTGCTAGGATCTACTAAATTAATTTCTAATTCGCCTGTCTTTACCCTACTAGTAGGCGTGCCTTCAACAAATGAGTTTTTAAAGCAGCTAAGAAGTTCTATTAATTGTGGTTTAAAGTTATCGGGTATATCGGTATCCACGTCATGAAAGTCAGCCACCGCGCTACCTACGTTGCAAATATTAACTAGAGAGGGCTTCTCAACTATAGTAAGCTTATCACTTGATATGTGTACTGACAACCCTAAGGCCAACAAATCACGTCCAATCAAAATATCGTTGCTTAGGTAATCATCGGGTATAATGTGAAATAAAATTTGTACGTCATGACCACTAAGAGAGACCCTAGATAAAATTTGCGAGTCACATAGTACACTAGATTTTCCTACACCAGTCAAAGTAACTATGGCACGCTGCAATGAACCAACAAGCTTACGAGAGACGCTCTCTTTAATTAAGGAACAATCAGCACCGGAATCAAAGCAAAATGAGAACTGCTCACCAAATTGTGTAATTATCCCGGTGACAGGTTTCATACCACACACGTCCACTCGTTTCACAACGCTGGGCGCGGCGGCAGGCTGTGCGCTGCTGCTCGCAACTGGCCACGTTTTGAGCACCGCGATGCCACATGGCCCTCAACACCACACTTGTAGCAAGTCACAGGGGCCCGCGTAGTAACGGCCGTGTTGGGGCGCTCAGTGGTCGGAGTTGTTTGCTGCTTGTCATGCAATCGACTGAAACATTCAAAAGATTTATGACCGAGTTTTCCACAAGCGTAACATTTTGTTGAAACTGAACTTAACCTAGGACGTTTATTATCTGGTATAGTGCTTGCAACGGTTTTTGTTATCTCCTGGTAGCTCCGCTTGCGATAAGAAAAAGCCATTAGTTCACGTTGCATTTTACAGCGGGTAGTTATTTCTTCAGAAAAAATATTGCGTTGTAACCTTGGCTCAATTTGCCCCATGTGTGCAAGTATTAAGGATACCACCATTTCTTCCTTGCCCAAATTACTCCATCGTGACATGAGTAAAGTAAATAAACGGCTTGCATATGCAGCAAGACATTCACCTTCTTGCGGTTTACCAGTAAGCATCTTTAATATCGTTGCAGCACATGTTTCTAACGTATCGAAACGAGAAAGAAAAATTTCCTTAAATTCTAACCATTTCATATTAGGAAAAGCTATCTGAGAAAACCATGTTGCGGCCGAACCTCTCATGGCCTTACTAAGTATAAGAACTAATTTACTTCCCTGTATACCACTATCCGATAAACAGATGTCCGCCGTGGCAAGCCAGGCCCGGGCATCGGTGCCTGCATCCTCCGGTTGAAATTTAGGCAGCGTGATGCTCTTATCCTCGATATTCGCTGGGTTGGTTAGCGCCTCCACGAGTAGCTTCATACTAGTTTGTTGCGCTTCAAATAACGCACGCCATCCGTCATTTGCCGCTGTCCATTCGCTCTCGTTTTGTGCCTGCACCGATCCCACTTCTGATGTCGGAGAAACATTGTTCTCCCCGACATCATCATTCATGGTTGCGGGCTTAGTGGGCGTCATTGGGTAAAGTGCGAGCACAAAACACAACTAACAGTTCCGTAGTGTTTTATTTTAATAATATTCACTTAACACAGATATTACAATATTCACTTTCACACGCACTATTGAAAGAAATTAAAACAAAGAATTAATAACTAAGACCGAGCAGCGGGTTCAGGGCACCGTCTTTACTTCAAACAATGAATACGATCCAACTCGACCCGTTACTATCACTCGAATGTCCGAAAAAAAACAATCAGTCCCCCTAAAGTAAACGATGGCGCCTCGACCCCGCTCGAGGCACGTGCTCTGCTCTGATTGGTCGTTACGTGACTTAACATATTCATAGCTTTTATTAGATTGCCGAAGTTATTAAATTACAGATAAATGTAAGAAATCAAATAAAATCAAATTAATAATTTTAAAATTAATTAAAATGTAAACAAATAATATTGTGCGTTATTCATCATGCAAGCCACAATCAATCCGACTCCTAGCTTCCTCCGACATATATATATATATATATATATATATATATATATATATATATATATATCTGTGCCAAATTTCATCTAAATCTGTTCAGCCGTTCTGTCGAGAACAAACATCCATCCAAACTATCGCATTTATAATATTAACAAGTGACATACTTCGCTCGGATTCGTCCCTAGGTTGATTCCCCATACAAAATTTCATCCCATTTTCACCCCGTTAAAGGATGATTTCCGGGATAAAAACTATCCTTTGTCCTTCCCAGGGTTTCAAACTATCTTTATACTAAATTTCATCTAAATTGGTTCAGTAGTTTCAGAGCTTATTCGGTACAAACAAACAAATCTTTCCTCTTTATAATATTAGTATAGACTATATATAGATAGGATTCCATGAAATTAATATTCCATATATCTAGTACGTACGTCTTTTCAACACATTTTTGAGCTGCTATACTCGTAGTTATGAACAAACAGTTTATAAGACTTTCATAACTCTGTGTTATTCTTTGTTGTGCTGGATACAAATCTCCAATATCGTGCCTTTACCCAGTTTACTTGGATAAACTTTTAATATTTTCTTAGATTTACGCGAATGTTTGACATTATTAAATAAAACTATCTTTTCGGATTATTTCGCGGATTTATTTTGATTTTTGGTTCCCGACGTTTCGAATGCTTTACAGCATCCATGGTCACGGGAGAGACTGAGGTGTTACATGTCTTGAATGTATAGTTGTTAATGTTGGGTAGGCTGCCTGTAACAACTATACATTCAAGACATGTAACACCTCAGTTTCTCCCGTGACCATGGATGCTGTAAAGCATTCGAAATGTCGGGAACCAAAAATCAAAATAAATCCGCGAAATAATCCGAAAAGATAGTTTTATTTAATAATGGATAAACTTTTATAATATGATGCATAATATTTTCTATCTTTCGCTACATTTGCAATTAGTCACTTTATTTTTAAATCTTCGAGACTAGCTGACTGTACTGAAGATATTCTTACTATACGTAGTAATATAAATGTGTGTGCAATCACTCTGTACTCTCTACTCTCTCCTCTCAAATTCTTGTAGATCAACAGTCCGATCCAATCACACCAGGAAGGACATAGCTGGCCTAATAGAGGAAGACATAGGCTACCTTTTATCCTTCCCACTTATCTCGCAAGTGAAGCCACGGGTAAAAAGTAGTACAAAATATTTTAAATAAGAACTATCTCTTATAGTTAAAAAGATCTTTGAAATATGACGATGGACAACGCAGCAAAGATGGGAGATGTTTAGATGAGAGTAAGTTAAATTTTAAATGCGATTCATAGAAATCGGCTTATATTATGGGAAACACGTAAAACTTCTAAAAAAGCTTTATTTGGACCGATTTTAAATATAAAGGAGGGTGTATGTAATGACATTTTTTGTGAATAGGTTATTCCTTATAGATCAAATTATTATAATACTATCTTAGATTTACGCGAATATTTGACATCCATTCTTTCCATACTTTAATATTATAAATGTGAATGTATGTTTGTTTGTTTGTTTGTTTGTTTGTTTGTTTGTTTGTTTGTTTGTTTGTTTGTTTGTTTGTTTGTTTGTTTGTTTGTTTGTTTGTTTGTTTGTTTGTTTGTTTGTTTGTTTGTTTGTTTGTTTGTTTGTTTGTTTGTTTGTTTGTTTGTTTGTTTGTTTCTTTGTTTGTTTGTTTGTTTGTTTGTTTGTTTGTTTGTTTGTTTGTTTGTTTGTTTGTTTGTTTCTTTGTTTGTTTGTTTGTTTGTTTGTTTGTTTGTTTGTTCTTGTTTCACGTAGAAACGAAATGACGTATTTGCGTGATGTTTTTTTTATACAGATAGTTGGATGGCTGGAGAGTAACATAGGCTACTTTTTACCGTGGGAAATTGTTTAATTCCCACAGGAAAACATGTTTTATTACAATCCAAAAAAAAAAAATTATGATCAGAATTACTTGAAACTTGCTATTAGTATTCTTCAATAAAATTAAATAAATACGTGTTATAGTATTTTTCGAAATTGATCCTATAAGGGGGTAAAATAGGGGGTGAAAGTTTGTAAAAACTACCTTTTTAGAGATTATTTTTGTATTTTAGCGCGTGCGAAGCCGTTGTTCTGCTTGTTTTAAATAAACGTTATTTCGGATTTTTTCGCGAATTTTATAATGGAATTTTTATTTTAAAAATTCAATAATTCCAGTCTCTATGAAATAATTAGCTTCAACTTGTTATTAAAGTAAGTAAATATTAATAATGAACGTGAACATCTCTACCGTATCGCAGTATACCGTGCACGTAGCCAATATTGCTACCTTACATGTAAACATAGTAATTATGCCTAAGCTGTATGTTAGACAGGTGTAATATTAATGGTTCCGACTTTGCTTAATGTTCAATTTTATTACCAAAGTTTTGTAGGTAAGTGGGGTCATAAAAGCGTTCGTAGAAGCCAACTTACATGGTATGCGAGGGTTCACTCAAATATTAGTCCGCTTCCCATTTTCACGTCGATATACCGTGTTAGTTGAAAAATTTAAACATGTCAAAAAATTTAATTTCCTAAGGGGATGAACAGGAATTGCATATTTAAATCTGGGTATTCCTTTAGAATTTCTTGACAATTTTTAAACAATTTTTACTATTATTATTAAAAATCATTTAATTTATCTTCTGTATAAATAAATATGAATGTGCGTATGTTTGTCCGTATACGTTTTTAAACCATTAATCCGATTGTGATGAAACTCTGGTGGGTTATTCTATATACGCCAGGGAAGGTTTCTGACGTAAAAAAAAATTTTTTTTTTGACGGTTTATCTTTTATGCGATTTTAAGCCATTCAGACTTAGGGACGCCGAGTAACCCAAGCGAAGCGAGGTTAAATCCCTAGTTTATTAATATTACAAATGTAAACATATTTCGGTAAAAGACAAGGACAGAAAATCCTGGACAAACATACAAATGTTACCTTCAATCCCGGTTCCAGTTACCACGCGAGCGAAGCTGCAGGCAAAACTTATAAATAAATCCTAAAATTGTAAGTTAGCTTAATTAAGATTAGCTAATTAATGATAAACAATTAAATTAGATCGGATAATTAATTTGCAACCTATCTATAGGTTATAGAGCTGTGTTTCAAATTATAGTTTTACCATCTCTACATATAATAAAATTGTAACTAAGCCGAATCTGTACATTAAATATTTTTTGGAAAATCTTATTGAAATAAACATTGTTATCGATACAGAAGCCAAATCTATAGTTTTTAGAATTTTTGTCTGTCGGTCTGTCTGTCTGTTACCGCATTACAGAAAAACCACTAGAGGGATTTTGATGAATTTTGGTATGGTGATAGCTGGTTATCTGGGTCAACATAAAGGATACTTTTTACCGCTGGAAAATTTTTCATTTCTGAGAATAAATACAAAAACTGCAATGTAAGAGTATACTAATATGTAAAACCTAAGAATTTGGTTTTTGGTCATTTGAACGCGGGCGGAGCCGCGGGCAATGCTAGTACATGTATATAGGTACTCGTACAATGACAAAAGGTTTACAAGAATGACAACATTAATTAAAACATGTTTGTAATTTAAAACTTACATATTATTATATAACTACAAGTATGTATCTTACATATAAAATATATAACTAGACTCTCATATATATTATACTAGCGGCTTACACTCGCGTCGGTCGGGTTCGCTTTTAAAAAAACAAAAATAAATCTATCCCACAGGAACTGTACAAGTTTCCGGGATAAAAAGAAGTCTATTTGTTATTCTGATATATGTACTATATTACATTCATACATCCTCACAAAATTTCACATTTATAACATTAGTAGGTTAAAGTTATAATAATCGTTATTTTAAAATTTTTACCATATTTTCTGTTTAGTTTAATTTTTTTAGACATTTTGATATCATTATTTTACATTTTTTACATTACATATGTAAATATGAAGTTCTATTGAGCTTTTTGTATAAAAAAGCTCCTAAAAATATATAAAACCTATTAACAAAGGCGTGTTTGGTTCGTGGTTGAGTACATACCAAATCTTTTTTTCTCTTGTCTGAAGTTAATGGGCAAAAAGCGCGTTCAGTGTTTTGTTTGAATGAAATGTGCAGTATAAATAATTTTCGAGCCGCTAGTATCCTAAATTCTATATAAAGGTAGTTTGCAGGAAAAGTAAAAGGGCGTTGGGTAGTAATGATATAGATGGTTTTTTACATATGAACCTTTCAGAAGAAATGATACTGAAATCCATGTCAATATCCATTGCGTAGTTTAGAACTAATAAGCGCACAAACAGACAAACAAACATTTATTTTATACGATGTGGTGATTTTAATATACTCATGAGTCAGTCAAGTTGTACGCACTAACCCGTATGAAGGATGGACCCAGACCCAGTTAATTCAACAGTTCTCGTAAAGCTCAGAGGTCCGCAAAATTAATTGAATTTAGACGCTGAGGTAAACTTAAGGTTTCAGCGTAGGCTTTTTAGTTATAACGAGTGTAACATTAATTTAATATTATGTACTTAGTTTGTTAGCACTGTAATATATGCCAGAGGTCGTACATTCGAATTTTGCGTGAAGAAAAATTTGGAGTATAATTGCGTTCTTATTATAAATATGAAAGTGTATTTATAAAAGTTTGTGACTCTTACGTTGAAATGGAAAGACGGATTTAGTTGAAATTTATATTTATTTATATAGTTATATATAGTATATACTTATGGAGTAACATACGGGCTACCGTTGGGTACCAAGGGGCGCACCGCGAGGTCAAGACGCTAATATAAAATAAGGCTTGAAGGGTTAGTTTACTTAGATAATAAAACATAAACTATCTTAATACAGAAGGTAGAAAGACCAAGTGGCGTGACTGTGGGCTTTCTGTAAATCCCGCAGCGCACCTCTCGTAGATAAAGATTAGACTATACAAACTGTCCATAATTTTTTATATTATATAGTTTTATTTTCTTTGCATTTTTAAACCACAGACTTGTCCTCGCTTTGGTTAGATGTGTATCTAGGTGTCTTTTGTATTTATAATGCTACTAGCTGATCCGACAGACGTCGATCTATTGGACTGTGGCAGTCCCACAAGCTTGCAGATTTTTGTTTTTCCGCGAAATTCCTCCAATTTTTCTCGTCATGAGAACCTTCTTCGGAATTCAACGAATATTTAAAAAAAACCGAAATTGTCCAGCATTTCTCGAGTTTTGCGTTTACCAACACATTTAGCCATTAATTTTTATTTATAAGACAATATATACTAGAGAGGTAGCGTCACTTTTTGCGAATTTAATAACTAGTAAACTTTAGGCTATCTGTGTAATTTTCAATCAAATTCATCCAGAAATAGACCAGGGCTGAAGCCTTTGAAAATAGTAAAAAGTAAAAAAGTTTAAAAAAGCAGATATTTTGACGCGAGAAGTTTAGATTGAAAATTAGGTTGCTATTTCGATATTAAGTCAAAATAAGGCAAAAAATAACTATTTTAAATAAAAAAATATAGTGTGTTCGGGACATAAAAAGGTAAGTATTCACCAAATTTCGTAAAAAGTTTTTTTTGTGACAGATAAAAATAAAAAACTAAAAACTTGGTTATTTGAATTTTTCACATAAATTTTGAGGTTATGTGAAAAAAGTGTAAACACAAAAGTTGTAGATCTTTTCATTACCTACAACTTTCCCATTTAACTTTTTTCCATAAGACTTGTAGTTTTGCCGGAAATCGAGATAAATCGTTTCTTACACTTAAAACTCACTCCCTCCGACTTCCCGACCTCAAATCGCCCGTAAATTATTTTTCCTTTCATTTTTGTTATATTTTCTTCCTCGTCCTATGGGTTTACACTACTGTTATTTTTTGGTTTAAAAAATTATCGACCCTGGTCTAAAAGGAGATGATTCGAAGGAGTAAGAAACTTATGCACATAGAAACTTTCATATTGATAATTAATCAATTGTTGTATGATCAAATTTAAATATCTATAAATATATAAAAAAATTCCTCGCCCCATGCTTGAATAGTAACAATAAATATTTTAAACCTTACAACTCACCTTTGTTATCTATGAAGTAAAAAAAGTGTCTCTTGTATCTAGAGCTTACGTGAGGTAGATAGCTTCCAGAGTTTTTTTCGTCTTTACCAAATTCAAATAATATTCCAGTAGGTATAGATTCAAAGCATGATTTAAAGAACAAAAGTCAACAAATATATGTATGTCCATAATTTAACACCTAATGTCTAAATAGATGGCGAGTGGTCGGCTAAACGGTAAAGCTAACAAATAGGATACATTACCACTATGAGCAACGTTGCGGCCGCACATTGCCGACATTCGTATAATTGCACAACGATTACCTCCCGTATCTATTTCACTCTATAAAATTCACATTATAATAATATTACAAATATGAAAGTGTGATTGTTTGTCCTTCTTTCACATTAAAACAGAGTGATGAATTGGTGTAATTTGTGTGGAGATAGTTGAAAAGCTGGAGAAAGACATAGCCTGGATACGGGGGATTATGTCATTCACGCAGAAAAACATGTTATAATACAACCCATAACGACTCATCATACCTATGTATGTATGTATGTATTTGTATATATATATATATATATATATATATATATATATATATATATATATATATATATATATATATATATATTCCATACTAACCGTTAAATCGTACCTAGGGACGAACCCGAGCGAAGCGAGGGTAAGTCGATAGCTTACTTAAATAACATTAAAAGACTTGCTTATCTATGATTTTAAAAATGACTACACATATTAAGCTTTTTAGTGATAGGTACGCTTTTGTTTCGAATTTTTTTGACAAAAATACATGAATCGATGAAAAAAGTACATGCAAATTCTAAATTAACGTATTCTATTTTATAGGTAGAAGTCACCTCTTGAAAGTTGACTTCCCCGGAGTCCCGCCGAAGTTTTCTATTTCACGTCACTTTTATTGCCCATGTTTTGTAAGCCATTGTCCATGATGACAGACCACTTCCATTTTAGAAGTCTAGCCGTTACTTTCACATGATACACTTTTCAAAGTCTAATTTTTCCCTTACTTTTGTATTCTTTCAATTTTTCTTTGGCATACTGCTAATCCGTCTTCATCTTTCTCTTAAATCCACTTGTAAAGTATGGTAAATCTTTTCATCCTTATAACAAAACTGTATAAGAAGATCAAAGCTGATTAATTCATAATTATATCGCTAAGTTTTTAGTATTGCAAGACTAAAATCATTATCTTTCACTCACTCCGTCTTTTTTTTCTTATGAATCCACACCACACACACATTGACTTTCATTTAATATATCTGTATAAATATTATAAATATGAAACTTTATCAGTATGTATGGATGTTTGTTACTCTTTCACGCTAGAACGGCTGAACAGATCTAGATGAAATTTGGCACAGAGATTATAATCTGGAATAACATATAGGCCACTTTTTCATAATTTGTTTTTGTATTTTGTACGGGGCGAACCCGAGCAAATCGAGTGTGAGCGGCTAGTAATAAATAAAGTGATCGAACATTAATTAGTATAATTGAAGTAATTTTTGAAGCTTGCTGCATCTGCTGACGCTAGAATAGAACCAGGTACACCAGGTCTTACGTCAGATCCACAGCCAGTACCGATCCTATATAGTATACACTAAGTATATATACATATTACATATGTATATAATAAAGTTATTTGATATATTTTAGTTGCCTCTATCACAAAATAGATGGAGTGGTCGATTAAGCGGCAAAGAGAACGAATGCGATTCATTAACGCTATTAGCCGGTGCTGCGGTCGCGTCGGGACATTTGTCTAATTGCTAAGACTTATTGTGCTTACTTTGTTTACTTACATTGTGCGGTAGACAGGGAGTGCAGTGAAATGTACTAATAAGAGAATAGTATTTATGGTGTAAGGAAATATTTTTAAGTTTAGTCTTCATATTTTCCTATTGTTTTTTTTTAAATAACTTTTAGTTAAATTTCAAAACAATTCCTTTTAGTGACTACAACAGCCTTATTAAATACTAGCAGCTCTGACTCGCTTCGCTCGGGTTCGTATCTAAAAAGCAACTACAAATCTATCCCACGGGAACCGTACATTTTTTCGGGAATAAACTAGCTCATGTATTATTCTGATGCTGAACTATATTATTGTAAGGTTTCATTAAAATCGATTCATTTGTTTTTTATCGATATTAACTAAATAATTATACAATCATTATCATATGATGATGATGATGATGTTCTCCTAGCCGATTCCGGCTACGGCGGCCAATCTCATTGAGACTAGCCAACTGCGCAGGAGATATTATAGTGCACAAGTGTACGCGCAGACACAAGTGCACTCTCTATTCCTGACCCTCTCATACTCCGGTGGGACGACTGCTCGACACGACCAGTAAGAGTTAAGGCGCAGGACCGACGGCTTTACGTGCTCTCCGAGGCACGGGGGTGAAACACTGCCAACTTCCCAACTCCGGGCTGTTACTGAGACTTATTATACAGAAAGACTCAATAACTAAACATAGCCCGACCCGGGTCTCAAACCCAGGACCTCCGAGTGTGCAGCCGTACATGCTAGCCACTACACCACCGAGGCAGTTATCATATAATCATAATTTTATATAGACCATTATTATGAAATTTAGTAAAGTTTCAGTCAATGCTACTGAACAGAGAAAGAATAGATAGATATAGATAGTTTAACAAATGTTCGACGTGATACTTTAAATTGGCATAACTTTTTTATTTATAGAAAACCACATCTACGAGTAAATCGGATAAGCCGTTTCTGAGAAGACACAAACGCACGGATAAACAGATAAAAATTCTAACAATCATTGTTTTGGGTGCTATTTGCGTTGATAAAGGTACCAATAATATTTTTTCTCATATAAGTAACTGCCATGTACAAAGAGCGGTCCGTTACATTTTTATTATATGTATAGATAAATTATGTGAGAGATAATATAAGTACGAGCTTATTTATATCGCTTTAATGTTTATCGAGATGTATAACGTCGATACAGTTACACCAGTCGTGGTCAAAGGAATGGCGAAAGAGGAAGGCGCTTACAATCCTCTTAGAACCGAAATCTTCTTTGAAAAGCTGTATATTTTTATAAAAATTATTACTAAAACTAAACAAGATTTTTTTAATAAGCATGAAGCTACACATATAGCGGTCTGTCTACATGGATTGATGGTATATAGATTCTTTTTCCAATTTGATAGGATAAACAAAAAACATGCAACAAAAGCACACAATTTCAATTTCAGAGCTCCGAAATTTGTTCTATTGATAGGAATGCGCGATGCGGATGATGAAAACACATATTTAGGTATCAAATACGCTTCGAATGACTGAATACTCGTTTCAGTAAATATAATTTAGTGAAGGTACATCAAAATGATATACGTATAATATGAGCACTAAATTTTTGGAATTAATAACAATATTAGATTTTCGGTAAACAGATTTTGTTATAATTTCATATTCTGTACAATTTGTTGTCGTTTTCTACTACTCATATAGTGTTCATTGGAATGGTAACTAGTATTGTGCGGTGTAACCGTAACATACTTTTATTACAATTCAGCATTTTACTCGACACGCGTAATTCATTATTATTTTATTTAATAAAAAACAAGTTAGTTCGCGTACCGCTAGCAAGTAAGCTGGGCGTGCTCACAAGTCCACATCATTTTCATTATCATTTTATTAATAAGTCTACAGACAGTAAATAGTATCAAGTGTTAATTTCAAACGTCTTTCATTTTATCAATCTAATAGTGTATTAGTTAACAAAAACCGATACAAGTATATATGTTGCAAATTTAAATTTTAGGCTTGTTGGGGAGTTGCCTGTTTTACACATTCGTCAAGCCATTGGTCGTATGCTTGATAGCTCTATCCGTCATCTCTTCTCTTCGGTCTTATGCAATTATAGATATCTCCAAATCCGTTGAGTGTAAAAAAATTAAGTAGTTTCAGTGAGGTTGGCCGCCATGACCGAAATCCGTCAGAAGAATTAAATTCCTTTATTCTTAGACTATGCGGCATAGATAGCGAATGAGTTTTTCGCAGACTAATCATATGAGTATTTCCACAAACAGCGTGGGCTATAATATAATACATTTTCATCTACTTCAGTATGAAAATAAAATTTTATTGGCACTTAACATTTTCATTTATAAATATTATTAATCAACTAAAATATATACAGAAAGATTATGTCAACCTATACGCGCCATGTAGGCAATTAACAAAACTAACAAATGTGTGTTTGATAGCTTTGTAAAGAGATCGATGGCTTCATGACCTCGCTAACAACACATTAAACTAATTGACTGCCTGAGATGCTAACGATGGTGGAAGGTGGCGTCCGCGCCCGAGCTAATGGCGCAAAGTGGATGAAATGTTCGGTTCTAAACTATGCAAATGCATATTAAAGTGTTGGACGTATTTGCAAGGTTTCAAAGGATCTTTGCGAATATTTTGTCTTTTTTTTTAAACTAGCGACTTACCCTCACTTTGCTCGGGTACGTCCTTACGTACGTTTTGATTTTTTTTTGAGCTAATTTGGAAAATTTATAAGATTATTAAAAAAAATCTTTTTCTAAAAAAAAGTAGCGTTGGTTACTCCTTATAACATCAGCTATCTGCCAGTGAAAGTCCTGTCAAAATCGGTTCAGCGGTTTCGGAGATTAGCCGGAACAAACAAACTTACAGACAGACAGACATTTTCAATAAATTGAGTTTTTCAAATATTATGTACATGCATTTTGTTAAAATTTGTTATTTTGACCTTACAACCATACACTTAATTTTTTTTATCGATATATTTTATAGATTAAATATATTGCTAAGGTTTACTTAGGTGAAAATTAATCCAATCACAAATTCTACATATTTGGAACATCCAGTAATTTTGGTGGCGAACTTAATATTTCAATGAATCTTAAAAATTATTAAAAACTGTCTCGTTTATTATTCAGACCAGTTCACAGTTTGAACTTATTGTAGTTTGTTGTCTGCTGTAAATATTTGTAGGTAACTCTAAATAATACTAGAAATTTCATGCGAGTCGTTTCATGCATATAAAGCTACTATGTTCAGGGTTCGAATTCAAAGAGACATGTAAATACCCAGTAAATAGTCAATTTTCTAGACTCCTTCAGTTTGTTTATTTAAATTGCACGTGTGTAGCATGTTGTTCTAAATAAGAAACTGGAAATAAAACGTTTAAATTTTAAGGGGATCTGTATAGTATTTTCTTCGTATATATTATTTATTCCTTAATATCTTCTTGCTGTACATGAGAGACGAGAGTGCGTACGTCTTTTAATATAGTTAACCAATCATAATGAAATTCTGTTAAGTATGAAACAGAGAAAAATTGCATATTTTCTTATTTAATACTATACGAGTATATACGAAAATATGGTTGTTTGTTTGTACTTTCAGGTAACCATGGAAATGAAATGATACATTAAAAATAACTTACTGAGGTGCAAAATGCCGTGAGAGATGATTTGTAATATACAATTATATACATACATATATTTAAAATAAGTATTATAACTGTATGATATACGATTATATTTTACTACAACTAATTGTGTATACAACTTTTGAAATATAAACGTCACTGTACAATCGTTGAAGAAAAAAAAGTTAAAATGACAAATTATATCGTTACGTCACAAAATTATAATGTCATTTTCTTAAACTTTTTTACATTTCTAATCTTCACGATTGTAGATTTAGAATAACATCTTGTATAAGCTCCCTGAATCGTTAGTTTTGCAAGTTCTATTCGTTTCTTCCATGGATCTCTAAACTTTTGTAAAATGCATCGCAGTATGTGTAACGGGATTTGTTGTAAACGTATTCCCAATAACGACTTTATCGTTTGCCTGAACACGTTCTGTCGTGTTGTGAATACTTATGTATTGAAAAATGTTTTGTTTAGAGCATGGTTGACGCGAATCATGATGTGCAAGTATTGTTGCAAGATGTTATGGTGAATCTTAGAACAACGAGTAAAGGTAAGAATTGACCGGTGTGTTCCAGTGAGTAGTATGTGTAAGTGGGCAATTTTTTCCAAATTGGTCAAACCTAAAAAATGACTTAGGTCGTAAAGTTTGTGTAATTAAAATAAATGGATTACCTATAGAAAATAAAACGTTATACAATTGCCGCTGAATTGAAACGTCAATAGTTTAGGTGAAAAAATAAAATAAAGTAAAAACTTCTATACACGTATAAAAGCTCGACAGACAGAAAACAGTGGTAAATTTGACAATAGAGTTGGTTAGTGTTTAGATTTAGTAAAATTGAATATGGTCAGTTACAGTTGTCGCGCGGTACTGTATTTATTTACTCGTCCAATCACTGAGTCGGACCAAAAATATATAGCCAAAAAACACTTTAAAAGTCTCTACTTTATTGTACCCGGTTAGATTTAATGAACCAAAATAGGTTTTTCACCATTGTTTGTGTGCAAACAACGTTTTCTATAAATTAATTTAGTTTACAATTGATTAGGAATGTTTTTTACACATTTTATAGTCTTTTAGAGTGAGCTATCAAAGAATTAGTATTATGAAGAAATATTCCTTGAAAATTCTCTTGAAAAATTCATATAAATGTATGTAAAATTACTAGAAAGATTCATATTGCATATGTTTTGATGTTTTGTGTTACTGTGTCTGTGTGTATGTTTTAACTTCTATGCTTGATTTTGAATGAAATGTATGTAGTATACAGATGACTACTATGACTACTATATATGATGACTAGACTCTGACTCAGACTGACATATAGGCAACTAGTCATCTAGAAGCGCACTCGAGCACCAAATCGCCAGTGTATTCAGCCCTTTTTAATGTTCCACTTCTGGGCACGGGCCTCCCTTCAATACGAGGAGTATCAGGGCTTTGTCCACCACGCTGGCCTAATGCAGGTTGGCGGACTTCACATGTCTTTCGAAAACTTGTTAAGTTCTCTTAGACATGCAGGTCACGATGTTTTCCTTCACCGTAAGACAAGTGGTAATCATGTTGGAAATTATTTGCACATGAAAATATCAGAGGTGCGATATTCGGGATTCGAGCCCGCTTTCCTCGGTTTCCTAAGCGAGCACTATACCACTGGGCTGCCACTTCCTATACACCAAGTCGCCAGTATAAAACTAAAATATTATTTCTACCAAATACATTTATGAGATAAGTAAAATTTATTTCTGTAACAAAAATTCTGCAATCCTAAAATTAATTCCAAACTAGCTCTCTATTATAAACGGTGTCATCGTAGTTCTCAGCTTAGCGCCATAAATTCGGGCTGACCTCTCCCCCCAGCATCTTTGAGTTACTGGTTACATCCGTTTTGTAAGTTATGAGCTGATAGCTGAAAGTTTAAAATTGAAAATATGTTACTTTGGTATGAATTATGTTAAGTTACGAATGTCGATATATTCTAATCCACATATGGAAATTTTCGGATTTATATATACATGACGGAGAGTGTTCTCAGACATTCAATCTGGCTTTTAAATATAATTAGCACTTTCTTTTCAAGCCTCTACTTGTGGCACGAAACTTTTATGCATACATGAAAATGTTTACAGTTCAAAGGCAGTAAAAAAATCTTACAGTGAACGTGGTCTCTCACAACTTAGGTCATATATTTTAACTTGCAGTCCAGTGCACTGCCTGTACATTTGTATTTACATACATGAGATGTCACTGAGATATGCCCACATAAATAAAAGCTAGACTTGTTCAAAGCTACTTTATCCCAGAGCGGGTCCTAAAAAGCATTGAATAATTAATTTTGAGTGTAGCAAGTAGTTTGTTTTCTGTTTATTTTCGACGTTCTCAAAAGATATTTTTCTTTGAAAATTCATAAGTGTTTACTAGATTTTTAAAATGCGAGGATTGAGTGGTCTTCTTGTTTCTTTTTGAGCTTATGTACTTTTTCAAGCTTACGTGTAAGCTTAAATAAATAAAAATTCTATATTTTATTTTCGTTTTAGTTTATTTAGACTTATTAGTGTACTAACGAATTTACCTCAGTGGAATATTAGAAAAAAATATAGGATAAGTATTGAATAAAATATAAAACAAAAAATATAAAACAGTACCTTCTGACACAAATTACTCCTTACTCCTTAATTTTATTATCAGATCAACTATTTTTATGTATTCGAAATGCATACAATTATATTTATATTTAAATATGTATGTATATATGTATATACTGTGTATATTATGTAAGTTATTGTATATCTTATATCTTTAAACGAGCAATTCTTGCATATACTCGTATATATAATCTAAATTTTGGAAACGGCTCCAACGATTTTCATGATATTTAGCATACAGGGAGTTTTGGGGGTGATAAATCGATCTAGATCTAATCAAAATAGATCTAGATTAGTCTTGTGTCTGAGAAAATGCATGCTTTTGAGTTTTCATGCAGTTTTCTTTTGCATTATTCCACGCAAAATATGGTCGGTAATTTGCATGCTCGGGCATGAGCATCGTGGTCAAGCGGCCAAGGTGCAAGATCAACAATTACAGGTGTCCAAGTTCGAATCTCGGTCGCATACAAAGTTTTTACTTTTGTGTTTATTTTCATATTTATTCAAGTTTTTAGTTAAAAATAAAAGAAAATTGTACAGTAGGCCTAAACCTCCGAGCGAACCTCGGTAGCCCAGGTACTTTATCATTATTTGTGTCTTTTTTATCTTATTCAAGTGTATAATTATTATCTTAAATCAAATGTACTTTTTTAGTCGCGTCATATAACAATATTTCTCACTTCTATAGGTTGGCTGGAAGAGATCTCTTCTAGAGATAAGTCCACCTTTACCCACATTGGTCTCTGTATTATATGTGTAGTAATATATATAAAAATATATTCAAAGTAAAGAGTATGCTTGTATTTGAAATATAAATACTTTGCTGAATAATTTCATAGATATTAATAAATCCCATGATCGGTTTGATCATCGAAGCGTATTTTCCTTCCGGCAATCTTTCCGAACAAAACGCTATAGTTTACATTGATATTTAATGTGAAAGTACTATCACGTTGGAGCTTGCTCATTCATGTTAACACCAACAGGGCTCTTCTACTCGAATTTCCCAAATAATTGTCAGGCGCTAGTTGTATAGTAAGACTGATGCGAAATTCTCTGGAAATTATTAAAATAGAAAAAATTATAAAAAGACGCTAAGAATGCTTTCTTAGATTAACGCGATTGTTTAGCTACTAGATTTTTTAATAGAAAATCTAAATAACTTTATTTAGCCTACCTATGGAGGACCCGAAATCAGGACCTCTGGTTCGGCAGCTGGACGTGCTAGCCACTAGACCATTAAGATAGTTTTACTTCTTGTATTATCTTGTATTATTACCTGTTATTCTGTAACGGCAATAAAATCCGAAAAAATACTTTTATTAAAACTAGCAACTCCCTACAGAATAACAAAAACAAATCAATCTATTCCACGGGAACTGCACATTTTTCCGGGATAAAATGTAATTTATGTGCTGTTCCAGACTATAATCTATCTTTGTGCCAAATTTCATCCAAATCCTTTTAACCGTTCTGGTGTGATTGAATAATAAATATTCATTCGCACAACTTTCGCATTTATAATATTAATTAATGGGATTAATGGGATGTTGAAAGAGAAGTGAGAAAACATGATAAATACGCCGTCATATCATAAAATGCTGTCAATAATTATCACAGAACATAATACTCCTAACGGAGGTGATCATGAAGATTTAAGAACTTATATAAACATACATATACTTGTGTATGACTCATACAGTGACGTCTTCAAATGATCATATGACGTCAGTATACTAATAATTGAATAATACAAAAAAGAGATATCGATACTACATACATATTTGATATTCGTTAGGATATTTCGTCGCAGTATGGAGATAGTTACGTAAATACGATCGAGATTTCAATTTACCTATGTAAATTAGTTCTTTGAAGCCTCCCTATTTTATGTTCCTCTCTGAATGGGATCGAATGACAGCACAGCTTATATATCTTTGTGTGAAGTGATATGTACGTACAGATGTTTGATAGCTTTTGAGATACAGGCTTTTAGACATTTGTAAAAATAGCTACAAAGTGACGATCATGACTTTCACAGTTACTGGTTAGACCTGTCATTGAAGACATAAAATGGGGCTTTCGCTACAAAAGGTCAAGGAGAGTTCTAATTTAGCAGACGGTTACAATTTGGTATAATAATGCATATTCCGAATTTGCGACCTTGAGCGACTGCCACTCGTGCCGCCATATTGGAAAAATGTTACTAAAAACCAGTATTTCGAGAATATTATCTTTCTAGCGTCATTTAGGTTATAAATGGCCAATAGAATAATTTGCATTTGCATGAAGTTTGCTCATATTTTGTAGGAAACATTTTTTGATCATATAAATAGTTTAGGAGTTACAACGAATCAAAGTCAAATTCAGAAAAAATTTACCATTCGCAAAATCGCTACATTTTTTCTCAGAATTTTAGTAGGCGGTTTCTCAAGGTTGAGAAATTCGTAACATTAGTTAGGACACCAAACTGTAACCTTCTGCCAAGTTAGAACTCTCCTTGCCTTTTTTAAGTCATAACCTGCCCAGTGACTGGACTAGTACTTCTATATTTAATGTTATGCATTCTAGTGCGATATCTTAAATCGATAAAAAATTGACTAAATGTCACTTAAATTTTAAAAACAAACGTTTTCCACGGGAACCGTACATTTTTTCGGGATATGTGCTATTCCAGACTATAATCTATCTCTGTGCCAAATTTCATCCAGACCCGTTCAGCCGTTTTGGCGTGAAAGATTAACAAACGTCGATACATCCATACTCACAAACTTTCACATTTATAATATTACTATAGATTCTATATCTATATGATGTCTAATAACTGCCTCGGTGGTGTAGTGGCTAGCATGTACGGCTGCACACCCGGAGGTCCTGGGTTCGAGTCCCGGGTCGGGCCAAGTTTAGTTATTGAGTCTTTCTGTATAGTAAGCCTCAGTAACAACCCGGAGTTGGGAAGTTGGCGGTGTTTCACCCCCATGCCTCGGAGAGCACGTAAAACCGTCGGTCCTGCGCCTAACTCTCTCTGTTCGTATCGAGTAGTCGTCCCACCAGAGTATGAGAGTGACAGGAATAGAGAGTGCACTTGTGTCTGCGCGTACACTTCAGCACTATAATATCTCCTGCGCAGTTGGCTAGTCTCAATGAGATTGGCCGTCGTAGCCGGAATCGGCTAGGAGAAAATCATCATGATCATAGATTCTAGTGGTTTTCTTCAAATCTGCACTTCACAAATCTGTACATGCTAGTTATTAGATTACCGAGGCAGTTTTAAAGCTTTAATTTAGTTATTACAATAAGATGAAATCGGTTAACAATCCACAATGATATGGTACGATAATATAGGTACATACACAAAAAATACATTCCTGAACAAATGGGCTTATTTTAAATATAAGTTTAGACAAGTATAACTTTCGCTTCCTATTCCTACTATGATATTATAAGAAAGTTTGTGAGGATGGATGGATGTTTGTTACTTTTTCACGCAAGAACTACAGAACGAATTTTGATATAACTTTACAGAAATATAGCTTATACATCAGAGTAATACAGGTAATTTTTAAAAATATAGTAAAACATAATCACATAACGCGGGAAATCGCTTGTAATAGATATAGTCTCAAAGGAAAATTTGATTAAATAGTAATTCAAAATTCGCAAACAAGCTATTCGGCTCTGTAAATCACAATTGATGGTTGATCATGAAACGAGGTTGTTGGGTAAAGATAGAAAGGGTGGATGGACTACCTGGTTCGCCGCTGTCCCGCGTGGGTTCTTAAGTCGCGTTTCGTACACCAATCACTTTCACACAACACCGGGTGATTTGCTTAAAGTTTGTAATTGTAAAATAAGATAGTTTATTGCGTTTTGCACGATAACTTTGACGCGTAGTCTTAAATTTGATGGGGAGAATGCGGAGCTCGTCCCATCGCCGTACGCGGCCGTTGAAGCTTTTTTTTGTACTACCTCCAGGTAAAGGAATATCGAGGAAGTTTAGGATGTGACGGTAGGAAGATATATATAGTGATGTCAAGTAAAGAATGTGTACCTAACATACCGCCCCCCAAAGAGCGGCTTAGCTCTTTCATTTGAACGAACCCCTTTGAAATTTGCTTAAAGGGTTGACGTAAACAGAAGAGTAAAAAAAAAAAAAAAAATAAATAAAATATGTTGCTTACTAAAAACTAAAGCTATTACTACTACCTAAACAAGAAAAAAAAATAAGTATTGTTTTTATTAATCGAAAGATGGCAGCAAAGGGCAAAGCTTGACTACTGGTCTAAGTAGAGTGCCAGTAGAAGTTTTTAATTCTACGACGCGAACAGTGCCGTCAGAACCCGGGCAAATGCGAGTCACACGAGCTTTCTTCCAGTGAAGCGGTGGCAAGTTGGGATCCTTGATAAGAACTAAATCACCAACTTGAAAATTTGAAATCTTGGCAAGCCATTTAGGTCGCTGCTGTAGAGTATGTAGGTACTCAGCTTGCCAACGCCTCCAGAAGTGCTGAGTAATCTGGCGCAAGAGCTGCCATCGTTTGAGAGTATTAAAATTTATCTGCTCCAAGTCTTGCTCAGGCAAAGCCAATAGCGGCTGACCGATGATGAAGTGGCCGGGCGTTAAGACTTCTAGATCGTTAGGATCGCTACTTAGGGGATATAACGGTCGAGAATTCAACGCGGCTTCTATTTTGCTAAAAACAGTGATGAGCTCTTCAAAGAGAAGTGAGCGATCGCCTATAACACGAAGAAGAATAAGTTTTGCAGATTTAATCGCGCTCTCCCATAAACCGCCCATATGTGGACTGGCAGGAGGGTTAAAATGCCATACAATTTGTCGACTGGCTAATGAATGTTTTATGTCATCATGCGAGTTTTTGAGTAATTGTGTAACTTCTTTCAAGTAGTTGTTAGCTCCAACAAAGTTGGTACCACAGTCACTGTAAACATCGGTGGGAAGACCCCTTCGCGATACGAAGCGATCAAAGCAAGCTAAAAAGGCGTCTGTCGACAGCTCGGAAACCAGTTCCAAGTGGACAGCTTTGGTGGTGAAACAAATCCATAAACATAAATATGCCTTAACAGATCGAGCGTTGCGCAGTCGCGAGGTTTTCAGAAGAAAAGGACCTGCGAAATCCACTCCAACTCTTTGAAAGGGTCTGCAAGATGTGACCCGAGAAGGAGGTAAATCACTCATGAAAGGTTCAGTCGCCTTGGGACGTAATCTATAGCAATGTTGACATTGAAATATTTGCCGACGGATTGCACGGCGTGCTGATAAAATCCAAAATTTACGTTGCAGTAGATTTAAAAGAGTATTGACTCCAGGGTGTAGGAATGCCCGGTGATAATGATCAATGAGCAAGCGAGTAACGTGATGTGCCTTAGGAAGCAAAAGTGGATGTTTAGCGTTAAATGATAAAGATGAGTTTACAATCCGACCACCTACTCTCAGCAAATTTTGTGAGTCAAGAAATGGATTAAGACGTCGAAGGCTATCTTTGAGAGGTTTCCCATTACGCAACAACGAAATTGTTGAAGAAAATTCTTCCGACTGTACAGTTGATATAATGGTATTCAAACTATCGTTCAATTCGGAAACAGATAGTAATCCCGTGTGTCGCTTAGTTGGATTGCGTGAATTATGCAAAAATCGCTTACACCAAGCTACAACAGCTTGTAGCTTGCGAAGGGAACTGAATTTGTGCAAGAAAGGTAAATCGACGCTAACTTTAGCAATGTGTGATATAGGGGATGGTAATTTCAGACCAGGTAAATTCGCTTGGCTCAACGTAGGTGTGTCTCCAGGCCATGTCGAAGAATCACCTTCAAGCCAAGGTGGAGACCACCACAAGATGGTTTTAGCTAGTTCAGAGGGGTAGAGACCTCGACTAGCGGCATCAGCAGGATTTAGTGATGATGGAACGTATCTCCAAATAGCTCTTGGTATTAGAGCTTGAATTTGGGACACTCGATTTCCTTCAAACGTTTGTAAAGTATGAGGAGAAGATTTAAGCCATGTGAGCACAATGCTGGAATCACACCAGGCCACTATGCTGCTGATTTTAATTTTATGTTTCAGAGTTTTGATAATATGCTCAAGTAAGCGAGCGAGAAGATGTGCGCCGCACAATTCCAATTTGGGAATCGTGAGCTTTTGCTTGAGAGGAGCAACTCGAGACTTCGCCAACATTAGTTGGGCCGAAGTTTTACCATAAGAATTTTTGACGCGCAGGTAGACGCAAGCTGCGTACCCGCGTTCGGAAGCATCACTGAAACCGTGGAGTTCACAATCGCTTAGTTGATCAGTGAGTACCCAGCGTGGAATAACAATTTTGTTAAGATGATGGAAATTTGACATAAAAGATAGCCAAGCCTTTTGAATATCAGAAGGTAGAGAATCGTCCCAACCACATTTGAGAACCCAGAGCCTCTGCATAACATGTTTCGCATAGAAGGTTACAGGTGCTAGAAAACCGCAAGGGTCATAGAGTCGGGCTATATTAGAAAGTATGCCTCGCATGGTGAGTGTATTGTTCATATCTGCAACCCGATAAATAAAACTATCATTAGAAGCACTCCAAGCCATGCCTAAGACTTTAAATATGTTATCGCAGTCGTGTTCAAACGGATAGGGCTGCTCGCAATGATCAGCAGGAAAGTCACTTATGAATTCCTTACAGTTACTCGACCACTTACGCAAGAGAAAACCGCCCTGAGATAGGATGCTGACCAGTACCTGCTGTAATTCCCTAGCAGATTCCACGGAACCACACCCGCTGACGATATCATCGACGAAAGTGTCGTTTAGCAGCACTTGAGAAGCTTCTGGATGCTGATTGGAATTAAGAGAAGCAAGCTCGTGTATAACACGGATTGCTTGGAAGGCGGAGCTTGAAACACCGTAGGTAACAGTGGTAAGCTCGTATTCCTTAAGAGGTTGGTCAGGAGATTCGCGCCAGAATATGGTTTGATATTTGCAGTCAGCATCGTCCATGCGCACCTGACGGTACATTTGTTTGATGTCACAGGTGAAGACGATCTTGTGAATCCTGAAGCGCATAATAATATCTTCAATATTTCTTTGCAATTTAGGCCCTGTCATTAGGACCTGATTTAACGAAACACCGGTTGAGCTGGAAGCCGAAGCGTCAAAAACTGCACGAAGCTTAGTCGTGCTACTAGATTCGCGCAGAACACCATGATGCGGAATGTAGTATCGCTCACTTGCGTCAGAGCAAGAAGCTTCACGCATATGACCCGAACTAAGATAGTCTCGCATAAACTCTACATAGAGTTCACGCAAGCGCGGATCCCTGATAAGCTTACGTTCCAAATTGTAGAAGCGTTTCAGGGCATTGATACGTGTGTCCCCCAAAGGCTTGTGATTCACCTTGAAGGGAAGACGAACTTGAAAACGACCAGAGTCGTCTCTACAATGCGTTTCGCAAAAGTGTTTTTCGCATAGAACATCCTCAGGATCTTGAATAGGTTGACTGGAGAACTCTTCTGCTTCCCAGAACCTTGTAAGTGCAAGATTGAGGTCAAATGTGCAGGCCATCGACATCACATCTTGAACGTGTGACGATGCTGCGGGAGCTTTGCCCATAATTACCCATCCAAAGATAGAAGAGTAGGCAGTAGGCATGTTGTCACCTAGACTGAACCTTCTACCATCAAGGATCTGTTCGTATAAGTCAATGCCTAAGAGCAGGTCGACTTGTCCAGGAATGATAAAACTTTTGTCTGCTAATACTAAATTGCTACATAGATTTAAAACTGATTTGTTAACTTGAACTGATGGCAGATTATTTGTAATGCGCCTCAAAACAATAAAATCGGAAGTTAATGCTTCAGAAGCATTTATCAGAGGCTTAATATGACATGTTACCATGCCTAGAGTTTGCTGAGGGGATGCTGCACCTAAACCAAAAATTGATGAAGATTGAGTTCGATGAAGTTTCAATTTTTGAGCTAAATTTTCTGTAATAATAGACACCTGAGAGCCGCAATCAATTAATGCGCGAGCAATGTGAGTATAACCATTTACATCTAAAATTCCTACGAGGGCTGTACCAAGAAGCATAGTGGATGCACCATCGGCACCATGTAAAGTTTGAAGTTGGACTGCGGAACTAGTCGACACAGCAGCTTCATTGCTATTAGGAGCTGATGCATGCTGAGTATAATTATTATCAGCTGTGGCCTTTGAAATGTGCAATTTTGTGTGATGATGGCCGTGACATATCTGACATACACTTCTAGAAGTACATTTTGAAACATGATGTGGTCTCAAGCAGTTAAAGCAAAGTTTATGTTGAATAACAAAGGATTTTCTTTGTTCCTGAGTCATAGCGTTAAATTTTAAACAGTTATATATGCTGTGCTTACTCTGGCAACAAGGGCAAGAATAATTTGCTATATAATTTAATTTAGGTTTCTCTTCAATAATATTTAATGAGTTATGTGTATTAGTTTTTGTATGAGAAGTTGAACCTGAAATGTTTTCTAATATTCTCAATTGAATTTCTAAAAATTGTATAAAATCCTCAAAAGTGGGAATATTTATGGGATTAATTTGTGACTCAAATTTACTTCTAAATTCAATAGGAATCTTTCTTAGTAATATATGTACTAATAAGAAACTCCATGACTTTACATTAAACTCTAAAGCAGTTAAAGCATTTGTATTTTCTTTAATAGTGTTTAAAAATTTGTTTAAAGACTTAAAATGTATTTGTGTAAGGTTAGGTAAGTTAAGAATAGACTCAACATACTTGTCCGCTATGACTCTTTTGTTTTCATATCGCTCAGCCAACAATTTGTATGCAATATTATAGTTTTCATTAGATATAGTTAAGTTTTTGATAAGAGATAAAGGCTCCTTGTCTAATACACTCAGTAAATAATGCATTTTTTCAATTTCACTTAACTTTTTGTTATTATGAATTAAACTGTTGAAAATAGAAATAAAATTTGGCCATTCTATATGAGCACCTGAGAATCTAGTTAATGATATTTTAGGTAAATGAAACTCGCAGCCAGGCACTGGAATTACTTGTGAATCACAATTTGCACTAGATTTTGACTCGAATAAAGTAGTATGGTAGACTTGTATTGAGTAAAACATGTCATTTGAAATATTATAATTCTTTTCAATTTCGCTTCGCTTATCTTCGCCAAAGGAATCGATATTTGCTATTAAAAATGAGAAAGACTCCTCCATTTGCTGCCGATATCTTTCTATATCCTTAAACCGTACAAGAAACTGTTGCTTTTCCTTCATGTTTACAGAAGGTTTTTGAATAATGTTACCACCCAAATCATATAACTGCTTTATATGATTTAGTGCTATTTCATATTTTACTAAATGCATTTTGAGGTCAGACATCGTTAATCGTTATATATTTTATATTACGTATTGTACAATATACAAATTACAAATTACTAATATAGTATGATAGTATGCAAAATGTAAACAAATGTGACAATTTGACAAATGACAATTGACAAATAACAAGTGACAAATGACAAGACACTATTTGACATTGACGGTTGACCGATTCGCAATCCGGAATGAAACAGTGATGCCAATATGAAATTGTTAATTTTACGTATGCAATATGGCGTCAAGCGAAATGTAAAAATTAGATGTATATTATTGTAGGTATATAGGTATGTAATGTTTTTTGATGGAAATAAGGATGATTTATTGAAAATGAGGTTTGATTACTAAAGGATATCCGGCTCGAAGGACCATAAAAGGGTGTTGGGTAAAGATAGAAAGGGTGGATGGACTACCTGGTTCGCCGCTGTCCCGCGTGGGTTCTTAAGTCGCGTTTCGTACACCAATCACTTTCACACAACACCGGGTGATTTGCTTAAAGTTTGTAATTGTAAAATAAGATAGTTTATTGCGTTTTGCACGATAACTTTGACGCGTAGTCTTAAATTTGATGGGGAGAATGCGGAGCTCGTCCCATCGCCGTACGCGGCCGTTGAAGCTTTTTTTTGTACTACCTCCAGGTAAAGGAATATCGAGGAAGTTTAGGATGTGACGGTAGGAAGATATATATAGTGATGTCAAGTAAAGAATGTGTACCTAACAGAGGTGTTAATTCTAACTGCATCAGAAATAGCAATAGAGCATTGATTTTAACATTTATGCTCTGTGTTATGAAGTTTGTAATGCACTGGTATTTGCCTGTGACTACTCTCACGAATAAATGGAAAAATTTATAAGTATAAGTTATCTACATTTAAATAGGCAAAGACCAAAACAGTTCAGTACTATTTCTCCTCTATTTGTCAACCGGTATTCCTTTTTTTTTGTTTAGTAGCTATTGACGAATTTTAGTGTTATCAATAAAAAATAATTTATTTATATATTTTTTTAGTTTATAAGTTATGGTGTGGGTACACTAACTCAACTGGATAGAATGGGCTTTTATAATTAAGTAAATACGTATACATAATTGAGTATCTGTGCGGTTGACCGCCAAGGAGATGTCTCGTTTGGAGTCAATTCTGAACGCAACATACTCACGTCTGTATTGTTGATTCTTAAGAAGTAGTTTCATCTGGATGCAACCCTAGATGGAGAATCAGGTCTTGATTATCATAAAAAGTCATTGTCGCCAGAACTAAATCTACATGTAAAATTTAAACTCTTGAGAATAAGAGGAAATACTTATTCAGCTTGCAAAATTGACCTATACAAACATACCAATTATCAAATATTTAAGTTAAATATAGACTTGTAAAGCTTCTTGTTTTGTTGTCATGTAAATTTACATATGTACATATTATGTTTTCCTCAAATTTTCAATATTGATTATGTTCCAATTTAGACCATTGGGCGAATAAGAAATGAAATGAAATTTTCAATGAAATGAGCAATTTCTCTTTGTGTGTAATTAGTTTAAAATTACAAAAATATTTTGTCATATCCGTCTGTCTATCTATCTGTTCACCAGAGTATCACAAGCATTATACTCGGGGACTATATTGCTGAAATTTTGTAAGCGTTTTGTGCAAAAGATCCTTTATTCAAATTACATATTAAAAAAAGAGGGGAACTCCATATATATGTATAACCGAGGAGTAAAAAAATAAGTCCAAGTAAGCTTATGGAGTATTTAAATATATGTATAAATGAACATGTATGTAATACTTTCTTAGATTTACGCGAATGTTTGACATTTTTAAATAAAACTATCTTTTCGGATTATTTCGCGGATTTATTTTGATTTTTGGTTCCGGACGTTTCGAATGCTTTATAGCATCCATGGTCACGGGAGAGACCAATGAGAGGATTTTCATTTTGTTAATTGTGGGTAGGCTGTCTGTAACAACTATACCTTCAAGACATGTAACACCTCAGTCTCTCCCGTGACCATGGATGCTGTAGAGCATTCGAAACGTCGGGAACCAAAAATCAAAATAAATCCGCGAAATAATCCGAAAAGATAGTTTTATTTAAAAATGAACATGTATGTATTTAAAAAAGTCATAAGCATGAAACAGCCAGTGTGAACTGTGTCTACAGTTTCACAACATAATATTAAGAAATATTCGTTTAAGTCTTACGCGAATCACAAATCGTCCTTTTGTAATATCAGCTCAGTTATATCTATAAAGCTTAATAAAAAGACTATTTATAAAAATATTTTTATTAAATGATTTTGTTTCCTTCTTAAGTTTAGGTAACATTTTTTTAAGAAGTATTTATTTTTTATCCCCATTTTCACCCCCTTAAGGGATGATTTCCAGCATAAAGCTACTCTATGTTCTTCACAGGGCCTCAAACAATCTTCTTACCTTATGATAATAATATGAGCTTATTCGGAACAAACAAACAAACAAAAAATCTTTCTTCTTTAAAATATTAGTATAGATAACACAATTTATTTCCATATTTATAAATACTAACGATTGCCTTGGCCAGGTTATTTTTATATTAACTAAACCAATAGAATTGGTTACAAATATATTAAACAATGAAGTAAGCATTGTGAGGAAACCTGCATGTCTACGAGAAATTAACCAGTTTTCGAAAGGCATGCGAAGTCTGCCAAACCGCTTTTGGCCAGCTTGGTAGTCTGAGGCCTGATCTCGGTCACATTGAGGAGATGGCCATATCTAGTAATGAATCGTTAAGAGGACTGAATTATTTTATATTTATATGTTATATTCTATTCAAATCTGTGACTCAATTTGAGTGAAAAGCGGTTAAGCAAATAACACACTTAAAAATAAAAATAAAATATAGAATAAAAATTGATTCGATTACATTCCAAGCACAAATTATAAGCGATAATGTGTTAATAAAAATTAACTTTCAAAATACTTATATTTATTACTAGCTTTTCTTGCAGTTCCGCTTGCATGTTACGATATTGAAACAGCCGTCTACCTAATCGTCATCTCGCTCTTACCAAAATTTTGTCTTCAAAAGTTAATGTTCCATTATAGATATTATTCTTCTTCTCACTATGTACATGTATACATGATTGGCGGCACGTTTAGCTCAGTTTGTAGTGACCCTACTTGCTGTGCCAATGGTCACGGGTTCGAGTCCCGCTGAGGGCACTCATTTGTGCGATGAGCACAAATGTTTGAACTCCAGTCATGTGTGTTTATATTTATAATTCGTATATGTGTAGTGTATTAACAATCTGGTATCGATAACACAAGCCTCGTAGCTTACCATGGAAATAGAAAGTGCTGTGTGTTAATGTCCCAACATATTTATTTATTTATGATCTTCTTCTCTATATCTACATACATAGTTTCATAATTTTATTTTTTTCCCGACATGAAAAAAAGTCACCTGAATCCTTCATCTAGAAAAGATTCGTTTAAATCCGCTCAGCAATTTCAGAGATAAACAAGTGCGAATAGACAGACATATATATGTTTATTTCAATATTACTATGGAATATAGAATAATACATAATATCATTTTCAGTTTTATTTATACGTAAATACATATTTAAATGAAATACATTTTATTAATTATTTATAATAAAATTAATATATCACAATAAGTACGAGTGTACTGTTACATTTTATATGTTAGTAACTTTAATTACCAAAAATGAAATTTAGTGAGCTTCGGCTATTACTAACGTAGTATAAAATTTGTGGAAGTTGATATTTCTGGAATATAATTGACGTTGAAATGAGTTGATACAAAAGGTGTGAAGCAATTTAGGAAAATGTGAAAATATATTTTACACATTTTCATTTTATAAATCCATATAAAGCAAATATAATATACAAATATTTATTATAAAGCAAAAAGTGGTAGCCCAGTGTTAACGCGCTCGCTTGGGAAACTGAGTGAAGTGTGCTCTTAACGCTGATATTTTCATGAGTGAATTATTTCCAACATGATTACTATTTACGTTATGATGAAGGAAACCATCGTGAGGAAACCTACATGTCTGAAAGAATCTAGAAAATTTTCGAATGACATGTGAAGTCCGCAAACCTGCACTTGTTCAGTATTCAGTTCACCTTGTTGTTGACTTTAGCCTGATCCTCTGTGTCGAAGGGGAGCCCGTGCCTAGCAAAAATATGTTATATTGAAGCAAAGTACTCACTCACTGATTAATTACAAAATCTTAGAAAGTATAAGTGCTACATATTTCAAATTTAGTATAATAAAATAAAATACCCAATTATTACTTTCGTTTATTAATGTATTTAAATAATAATAAAATATCATACTATATATATAATACTCGCAATCACACCCTCTGTCCTTATGACAGTGTCATATTTTTTTTAATAATAAAAAAAAAAGAATGTTGCCATCAACTGCGTTGTGTTTATATAAATCATATGATTTATAATTTATATTAAGGCTCTTATAAGAGGGTAAGCATCTTAACAAAGTTTTTGAAATTTCATCCCTAAAAGGCCTAAAATTTGTACATACCTAAAACACTAAATGAGGGCTGAAGTACCTATTAGATGAGCTCAACCATTTGAAATATATAACTTAGCAATCATTTTAATACTTTCCTAACTTCTAAATAACTTATATGGTAATGATTGTCATATTGATTTGATACATTGTAAGTATTAAATATTTGAAAATAACAGACCCATTAAGACATTATTCACAGAATTATTTTGATCTATTTAAAAAAAAAAACTGAAGAAAATCTCGTTTTGGGCCAACTGTTCTATTAGATTATAATGTTCATCCAGATTTCACATACTTGTAGTTACGTAATTGTACAACATACAGTAGTACACTGTACATGTGAAAGTCTATGTTAATCGACATATTAACTAGAAGTAGATCAAAATTCAGGCCCAAAATTAAATTATATAGCAATAGAAGCTAATAAAAGCGTGCTACTAATGAACAGTAAGTTAATTATTATAAGAATCATTGTCGCCTTTGGAACCTAATATTCAAGTCGAATTTTCGAAAAAGAAAAATCTCGAAGTAATCTGCTAATGGAGTTGAGATAGCTTATTTTAATGAATTCGAAGAAATAAGTGAGTGTAAACCTCGCTCGTTAAAACTTGTAATCTGCTTATTCTTTGAAAAAACGTTGCGAGCAAGGGTTTTGTAAATCTTTCACGTTTCTATGCTTCATATTACATTTTAAGCGGAAAATCAAATAAAAAGATAAATAATAAATAAGTAAATATGTTGGGACATTAACATACAGCACCACCTAGTTCCATGGTAAGCTACTAGGCTTACATGTTATGGATACCAGATACCAGAACATTTGTGCTCATCACACAAATGAATGCCTGCAGCGGGACTCGAACCCGCGACCGTCGGTGCAGCAAGTAGGGTCACAACAAACTGAGTCAAACGCGTCGTCAAAGATAAGAAAGAAAGAAGATAATAACATAGTAATTAATTTACATAACAAATTTTTTTGTCGTTTGTCTAGCGGCTAGCATTCAGTGGTCCTAGGTTCGAGACCCGGGAGGGTCAAGTGTGATTTTCTCTAAGGAAATTCTCAGTAACAATCCGGAATTGAGAAGTTAGTGGTGATTTACCCCCGTGACTCGGAGATCACTTAAAACCGCCTGTGCCCGCCCGATAGTGAAAGAAATAGTAAGTCAACTTATGTTTGCACAACTGTGCACTATAACTATAGTATCTGCTGCGCTGAGACTACGACTAGTTAACTGACTGGTCTCAATGAGATTGGCTGTCGTGACCAAAGGTCGGGTAGGAAGATAATAATACAATTAATGAATGGCCGCGAAAATATAATTACTATTAGGGTTCCATACCTCAAAAGGTAAAAAAGGAACCCTTATAAGATGACTCTCTTGTCCGTCTGTCCGTCCGTGTGTCACCACCGATTTTCTCAGGAACGGGTAGACCTAGCAAGTTGAAATTTATACCAGATATTGAGGTCTATAGTTCCTATTAGGTGTATTAAAATCAAAGTCCTGAGTCAACACGATAAAAAGATATGGGTAAATTAAGATTTTCGCGAAAACTTAACCAGTATCAAAAAAAAGTTAAAAAGTACCAAAATTTACCTTAATTTTCAACTTTTTTTGTCGGAATTTTCCCTTTACTTATGCTGTAAGACCTTGCTTTTAACCAAAATTGACAATTCTAGGTCAACCGGAAGTACTCTATAGGTTTTGGGTCGAAAACCTATATGATAGTCCCCGTTGATCTAGAATCACAAAATTTGCCAATAAGAAAGGTACAGCACAAATAAAGGAAAAACCCCAAAAAAAAAAACTTGATAATTAAAGTTAAACAGATTTCCTACTTTGTACAAAACCCTCCCTGGGCGAGTCCAACTCGCACTTGTCCGGATTTTTTTTTACTGTTTTTAGTTCTCATATAAATAATGAAAAGAAATTGTAAATATGTGTAAAGTTAAAATCTTACATGACAATAACGTAGTCTTATGGGAAGAGATTATAACATCACGTTGAAAGTCGGGTTACACAAACTAAAATTGATTTTGGCGATGGCAGGTTTGAGACATATTTGCATCCATTACGCCTCAGTCTTAGCACGTGTTTGAGGCTCGTACCAGGGTTGTCACTACGCAGGCTTACAATTTTTTTAAGTATAGCTACCGGTTACATTACTCCATTTAAAATTATTTTAATTCATTAAAATTTTGTTGTCCCAATGTTGTTTACTTTTATAAAAAAAACAATACTTTTTTAATTTTAAAATACTTTTTTTTTAATAAAATATAGATCTAGGACTATATAATTGTTTTTTTTTAATACAAATAATAATATTTTTTATATCTGTTCAAGTGACAAAAAAATGATAAAATAAGTATTCATTAATTCCATACATACATTTACTTATTACACATACGCTACATTTTATTCTTCATACATACATATTTTGATTTTATTGAAAAATGACTCATGAATGTAAATGACTCAAACAAACATTTTCTTAGGTTATGTTTTAAATAAAACTATCTTTTTAGATTTTTTTGCGGCTTACTTTAATTTTTGATTCCTGACATTTCAAATGCCTTACACCAATTATGGTCACGAGAGAGACTAAGGCTTTAGACGTCTCCAAGGTCATTATTTAAGGTCATATACATGTTACAAACAGTGCCTAGCCACAATTTTTATATGATTTTAAAAATTCAAAAAATGGCTCCAAATTATCTTACAATATTTATTGATTTTAATCCTAAACATTTTTTTAAATTAATACTATAATTAAATATGTCAATATTATTTATATAATTTTAGCTGTTATTAATATAATTATTACAATTTTTTTAACTTTATTATTCATATTATATTATTTAGTGTTGCTATTATTATATGTATAACCATAAAGACAATTAAAAATATTAATTATTTTTTATGAATTTAAATATTAAGAAACACTATTGCTACCTTTATAGATCAAAATATATTGAGATAGTTTTATTTAAAATGTCAAATATTCGCGTAAATCTAAGAAAGTATTCAGTACGACATGCTTTACTGTGGTAGATACTATCTGCTTATTGTGTATGCAAGGCATTCGGCATAACACAGTTTTTAATTTTATCGTTTTAAATAAAATTTAAACTGCAAGGTAGTAACCCTAGCTATTGATATGGTATCATAACGAGCATATCGTGTTGATTTTACGAGTTTCTGTTTATTTTGATAGTCTACCTCCGCCGGAACTTTGATTAAAATTCATTCGTTTGCTTAAGCATCATCTGTAATTCAATTTACTGACAGTTTCGAAATAAAAGCTCATACACAGTATAATTAATATTTTACCCTTTTTGATGGTATCATATTTACGCTTATTTTACAGAGTATGGGAATATTTTTTATGATTCATGCTTGGGTGCGTCCCTAGGCAGGTTTGAAATACATAAAAGATAAAATTTCATCGGTTTTAATTATTTTGCGCAGAACCCTTATTCTTTTTCTAAAATAAAATAGACTTAATTACTCCTTATAACATAACTATCTGACAGTGAAGGTCTCGTGAAAATCGGCCCATCCGTTTTGGAGATTACTCGAATGAAACAGACAGGCAAAATTTTAAAAATATTTTTTTCTTATAAGTATCGCATTTTCTTTCTATTATATTATATGCATTCAGTAAGAAGTTATTATTTTGACATTACAAACAGACATTTCAATTTTATTTATCTGTTTACATATAGATAGTATTGTGCCTAAATAAAATTTTATAAGACTGACATGGATATAATATGACAAACTGATATACTCGTATAACATTTTATTATTCGTAAAATCACAAGTATTTTTTTAATTGTTTTAATTCTAATCCATAACATAATATATAAAGCTGTAGTGTTTTTAGGGTTCCTTAGCAAAATGGCTAAAACGAAATCGTCTATCTATCCATATGTCCCAGGTAATTTAATTGAATTTTTGTGTCTAAGCACGCTAATCTCTAGAACAATCGGTTTAAATTTAAAAAATACATTTTAAAGATATGTAAAAATATGGAGATTTATTTATAAGTTATCTAACATTAAGTTACTACAATTAGTTTACAGTACATATAAATAAACTATACAGAACAAGCCGTGGCAAAACGCTAGTATTAATCTTAAGCAGAAATTGTAGATATTATAACTTTCAACTTTCTAGCTAGCTTATTAGTCATCTGAGATGGAGCTCGCTAACACAGATATAGCTTATTATTTAGGTTACCTAGGATATCCCCGCCTAGGATGCGAGACAATGGCGTTAAATCGCTTTGTAATTATTCAGAATTGCACTCATTATGAGCCTTGATTAAATGCCATGCTCTAGTTCTGAATCGGAATACCGTTTGTATTGAGTCTTCTTCGTTAGTAGTAGTTCATTCATTATATTTCTAAAGAATCTGTTTACTTCTACGTGGTAAAAGAATATTATCAACTATCGATATATGCGACTGTTCACTGTCATTGTATGCCCGACCATAAAAAACTGGAAATATTTCATATATCTGTCTTTTTTGTGGGTATGACGTTTATGTATCTATGACGTTTATGTATCTATGACGTACGGCATTGGCGATGCCTTACGTACTGCAAAACGATTTTCATTATCTTTTTTATAGTTATATAAGTAATTTTTTAAAGTGCAACTTTCTTCATTAGAATCGTTGTAATTTAAAACTTGATGAAACGAAAATGCGACACTGAAAAGACACAAACGCATAAATATATACAGAGATAGAATACATTGCCATGTTGCCATGATAACCGTTGTTATTGTTTTATAATATTATATTCTTTCCGTATATGATATTCTATAAATATATTATTGTAATATGCCTAATATGCCTTATTTAATTATTTGAGATAGAATACATTACACAGAAAGTGAAAAATAATAAAATTAATTACGGAATAATATGTACTGTATATTTATGTCAAATAAAATGTAAAATAACTTTTAACCTTAGTAAAAACATTATAAAAAAATAAACCTTATAATTACCCTACTCCTGACACTGTATATTCATCTCGAAGGTAACTTTTCTGAAGTTCACGTCTAACATGTGTGACACACACGCACTTTTATTTTATGACTTTTTTACGTTGGAATATTGTTATATGAGACTTATCATCCAGAAAAGCCAGTTCTACCCACTAAAACCCAACGGAACCTCCCCCGTCTTAATGGGGCAACGAAGGATTGCTTACGCACTCAACCACGACGCCCCGACGCACGCAGGTCTGTTGAGGTAGACCACAACAACCATGGCGTTGCTCTACTCTGCTAACAGAGAAGCACCAGGAGCAACCCGCATGGTACACCGCCCACCAACGTGGGCCGCCTTTCAGTGCTTTTCTTGGCTTCACGTCCGGCGGGATTGTCGGACGCTAATGAGCCCCCCACCACGACAAGATATTTTTTCTTATTTTAAATATTTCGTCTTTAAATACAGTGGTATATCATTTACATGGTGTTTAATTTTTTTCGGCTAGTCGATTCGGCATTAATTAGGTAACCATTTTCAAAAACAAAAATTTGACTTTAAGAATTACATTACATTTTAAGGGATTTTTAAGTCTATGTACCGTTTTTGTTAAGAAGTGGCTAAACGGAATGCCAAGATTTTTAATTTTGTATCACTGCCAAGATGTTACATAATATTTATATTTTTATTTCTGTAGACACATACATTTTCATTTCGTCCTACTACACGTCCTTTAGAATATTAGATTTTAACATACTATACGTATATTATAAATGTGAAAGTGTGTTTGTTTGTTTGTTTGTTTGTTTGTTTGTTTGTTTGTTTGTTTGTTTGTTTGTTTGTTTGTTTGTTTGTTTGTTTGTTTGTTTGTTTGTTTGTTTGTTTTTTATTTGTTTGTTTGTTAGTTTGTTTGTCTTTCTTTCACGTCAAAACGGCTCGGCGGATTGGCGTGATTTTTTGTGTTGAGATAGATGGAGGGCTAGAGAGTGACATAGGCTATTTTTACCACGGGATATTATCTTTTTTCCACGGGAAACCACGTTATTCCCTCAATGACCGCGGACACGCTGGCGTTACAGTTAACTGATTAACAAGCAAAAATGATTTCTTAGTTTAATTAGATTTATTCTTAGAAATTTACCTTGAGGTGTTAAAAGACAATCCAAAAAATATTTATGATCAGAATTATTTTAAACGAAAGTATAAATGCTCTTCAATACAATTATTTAAATACGTGTTTTAGCATTTTTCGAAATTCATACCATAAAGGGGTAAAATAGCGGATGAAAGTTTGTATGAAATCTACCATTTTAAAGTTTTTTTAGTAGTTTTTACGCGAGCGAAGCCGCGGGTTCTGGTAAGTGACAATTTGTATAAAAGATTATAACACACAACTCAACGAAAGTCCCATTGCTTTATAAAAAAAAATACAGAGAATACACACAAATGTGTTAAATAATTTTATTACACAACTTCAACATGATACTCGTCATCAGGTTATTTTGATGTTACATAAAAATACTAGCTTTGCCCGCGGCTCCGCCCGTGTTCAGATGATCAAAAATCAAATTCTTAGGTTTTAGATATTAGTATACTCTTACATTGCAGTTTTTGTATTTTTTTTAGAAATGAGACATTTTCCCGCGGTAAAAATTATCTTATATGTTGACCCGGATAACCAGCTATCATCGTACCAAATTTCATCAAAATCCCTTCTGTGGTTTTTCCGTGATGCGGTAACAGACAGACAGACAAACAGACAAAAATTTTAAAAACTATAGATTCGGCCTCTGTGCCGATAATAATTATTATTTCAATAAAATTTTCCAAAAAATATTTAATGTACAGATTCGGCTTAGTTACAATTTTATTATATGTATAGATTAAAAGTATATCTGAAGTTTTCACTAGTAAGGTATAAGGTACGTTTCTTCCATAATAGGAAAATACTTGATGATTTTAATACTTCATCTACAACAAATAAAGCGTTTTTATTTTACTTTCACAAAAACCCTTTTCTTTCAGTGAAAGTACCATTAAAATAACCCATTAATAAAATGTAAACATCGTATGAAAACCACTTTGTCCCCTATTTAGATATAATTTCTCAAGCAATGTCTTTATATGGACATAATAGAAGCTACTCATCTCATCACAATATGGGTAGGTCCAATTATCCGTCCCAATCACAGGCAGCTAATTGTACAATTTCATTGGAGTGCTAATAATCGATTGCCTCTAATTCGCCCTTTGATTTGTCGTCCTAACGTGATTTTGCTTCATGTTGGATTTAGGTTTAGTTCCAGATATGTATATCTTTACTAGCAATCAATAATGTGGGTGTTGTCAAAGTTGTTACGAGAGGTTGTTGCTCGAGAGGTTCTTCAGAGGTCCTAAATTTGATTCTTGTTAGGTCAAATGTTTTATTAAAAATAATATGTAGCTTTAAGAAAGACTTTTAATGAGTAATTGTCTTTTCGCTTAAGTTATCCGTAACTTTACAGCAGCAATGGCTAATATATCGTAGGAGATTTTTAAGGCACTGGGATATTGTTTAGCCGACATCACCCTCGCGCTCTTAGACTATCTCAATGAAAACAAATTACGTCGAACTGGAGCTCTGCTGTAGCGTTGAAAATACGACAAATAAACCAATAAACTCACCATATTTATATTGTACATATCATTATTTATAATAATAACTAGTATTGCCCGCAGCTCCGCCCGCGTTCAGATGACCATAAACCAAATTCTTAGGTTTTACATATTAGTATACTCTTACAATGCAGTTTTTGTATTTTTTCTCAGAAATGAGATATTTTCCCGCGGTAAAAAGTATCCTATTTTTTGACACGGAT
This sequence comes from Brenthis hecate, assembly GCA_951806755.1. Taxonomy (NCBI): domain Eukaryota; kingdom Metazoa; phylum Arthropoda; class Insecta; order Lepidoptera; family Nymphalidae; genus Brenthis; species Brenthis hecate. Next base: position 8,926,803 of record OX638262.1, read on the forward strand.
AACTAGCTGTCATCATACTAAATTTCATCAAAATCTGTCCTGTGGTTTTCTCGTGATGCGGTAACAGACACAGAGACAGACTAAAATTGTAAAAACTATAGATTTGGCCTCTGTATCGATGATAATATCTATTTCGATAAGATTTTCCAAAAAATATTTAATGTACAGATTCGGCTTAGCTACAATTTTATTATTTGTATGGATATGAAAATTAAGAATAATGTGAAGCTCTACATATCTAAAGTTGTATAAAAAATGAACTGCCTAATTAAATACACATTAAAGAAGGTCAGTGTGACATTTTATATAACAAAAAAAATGTTACACTACATTAATCTCGACCTAGTCAAATAACTGCCTTAGAACAAAGATTGTATTAATTTAGCGCTCTTTAATTAAACGCAAACAAACGGACGGACCGCAGACTGTTTTGTTTTGATGGACAGTGGATATATTACTCTGGCCCTCGCTCCGAAATTACAGTGAACGAAAAGGTCAAAATTTGAAGGCTTTGAGAGACAAATAGTTGGAATTTTTTATCTTTATCCCAGTTCAGTATTGATTTTACGAGCTTTTAAATGGCTGGTCGTGTGAAATGTTCAAAAAATAACCTTTGTTTTTTAATATAAGTATGTGGAAGATTTTTGTATTATTGACTTATTTATTTGTTGGACTTTGTTTGTTTTGATATTCCTTAGCCCTGATATAACCCAACAGAGAGATAGATATCTTTTGCACTATAGAATTGTAGAAATAAAATAAATAAATAAAATAAATATGTTGGAACATTAACACACGGCACCATCTAGTTCCATGGTAAGCTACGAGGCTTCTGTTATGGATACCAGATAGTTGATACACTACACATACCAATATAACTTTAAATACATACATATTATAAATATAAACACCCATAACTGGAGTACAAACATTTGCGCTCATCACACAAATAAATGCCCCCAGTGGGGCTCGAACCCGCGACCGCTGGCACAGCAAGTAGCATCACTACAAACTGAGCTTAACGTGTCATCTAAAGAAATAACCATATGAGCTCAATTTAGCATAGTCATTTTATTTTCGCAGACAAACAATTGAATTTTATTCAAGTATCCAGTTTTCGTACGTTATTTCCGAACCGATGGCCGTTTGTAACAACTTTTTCCACCCATTCACTTTTATATTTTAATGCAATGAACATCTTTGAATGGCCAAGTTTTCATAGTTCAATAAATTCGCTATTGTAAATCAAGGGTAAGGGTTAACAATGTTGTTATTTTGACCAAAATGGTACCATTTGTAAGTTTTCTGTCAAAGGAGAGCGAACAAAGGGCCAATCCAATATTAATAGATTGACCGCCCGCTCTTATTACCGGCATTAAATCATATTCTGAAGGAAACTTAACTAGTGTCCAAAGTTCAACTAGAAACTGCGATATTTCGTAATAAAAGCTTCATTTTCGTGCACTTTCATTAAACGTAGAATATAATTTCATACTATATGCTTTATGGTGTGTTTAAAAAGAGCTTGACTTTACGTGACGACACGATATCGATATGTAACTCTAATCTTAAACTTAGTACAAGTGTTTAATCCAGCTATAGGTTGAAGTTAAAATTCACTGTATTTTATACATGGACCTGTATTATGAGTGGGGCATATAGTAATAGGGTCAGCTGCTGCCCGATGAGATGAGAGGAGAAAAGGATAGGATATTTTAGGTGGGATTGCTTGCTATTGTCACTGCCACTAGGACAGTTAGCAAAATATTAATTATAAATTACATCTATTTAAATATATCTATTCAAATATATAAAACTAAAGAATTTGTTTGTTTGTACGCGCTAGTAGGTACGTACCAGAGAACGTCCAAAGATTTGAAAATGAAGACGAAGTGATAAAATCATTGCATTTTATAGCTTATTTATCAAGCAAAACAAAGTCTAGTTATATTATAGATGTTACAAAATAGATAACTGCTAGTTAAAATTACAAGAAAATGCAGCCACAGCTTGATATTTAAACATCGAAAAAATTTGATATACGTAAAATAATCATTAATAATGATCTTGTACCTATTAAACTTGAATACTATGGTGATACAAATTTCTAGCAAATCATATTTTCAGAGATTCATTAGCAATATTAATATCAATTTTAGATTCCATTCGACCCCATACATTATACAGATCCCATTACATTCTCCTACATGCAACATAACTTATGGTACAGCGGCGGTCTGAGCTGCAAAGTTTTCCCATCAATAACAAGTTGATAGTCTCTTATTGCACAAATCGCTATCTAGTTGGACTAAAATGGTGGTACGGTTCTGATCACTATATTCAAACTAACTTAGAACGCGTCTTTTATTAAAGTGTGTTTTAGAGTTAATAATGATATATTTATTAAATAAAAAAACCTATATCACACCATTGCTTCTATTACTTTATAATTTGATAGAAAAAAGATAATTAAACATAATTTTCGGACTTCGGTACTTTAAAAATGCTTTCAGCCCAAACATTTTAATTGTGAAATAATCCCGAAGGAGCTTCGACGAGCGACCCTTGAAGAGGTGCGATGGAGTTTTCTTTTCTTAGTATAGTAATTATATTATCAGCTAGATTTTACCAAATTCTCTCGCCTTATAAATGGCAAAAAAAAAGTAAAATTTGCGTAGTTCAAATCGACACGAAAATAACTGGAAGTATGTTAAATTCAACTTTCTAGATCTGTTTACATACTCAGTTCGGCTAGTATTTGTATAATCTAATATAAGGTTAACATAAGTAAAATATTAAACCTTAAATCACACTATAATTAAAAGTTTAATTTAAAATTTGAATAAAGCATCTTTTGTTCTTCTAATTCCATGTGCGATAGCGTTCTAAATAGCTGTACTGATAAGCTCAAAGCTATTGACAAGAAAATTGGATTTACCTTTTAAAATGCGGACCTAATCCTGATGTTTTAGATTTTTAAAAATAAATTTAATGTGAATGTACGTCCGAAATGCTGTATAGACTTTACAGATGCTACTGCGGTTAGCGTTGTCGCACACACGGCGTGCTCGCTACAGGACGGGACCAATTTTCGATTTATAGAACATATTAGTTGTATCAGTATTCCATTCATGTTTTGTAACATAAATGGCATGTGCTGTTGAATGTTTATTACTCTATAACGTTATACTCTCTAATTAACTGACTCATTTGTCTATGATGTAATTACATATAAATATATTGATATTAATAAAAACTTTTTAACAAAAAAATAAAAACCGACTTCAAACAAAAGCACTAAAAAGTGAAAAATAACTGATTGGTAGTTTTCATTTACTATACATACCTAATCAAATATTTTCGAAGTCGGTGTGCTTTGGCTAAGTAATTAAAGCCTACCTATTAAATACATACCTAATCAAATATTTTCGAAATCGTGCCAGCCCATACAAAACAACAGTTGAAAATGTGAAAGTGTGTTTGTCCTTCTTTCACGCCCAAACTGTAGTAGTAGTATTGGTATATATATATATATATATATATATATATATATATATATATATATATATATATATATATATATATATATATATATATATGGATAATAAAAAATATTCTTATACGATTGGGCCTATTATTATTATAATTAGAAAAATATACGGCAAATACCATATTACGCGTGCACTCAATACGAAATAAAAACAAACTACATTTGTTACTGCGATAACACTAAAAAACAATGAAGAAACAAAAGGAACGATATTAACATTTATTATTAGAATTGAATTGTTCGCGAGCTGAGTATAGAGTAAGTGAACATTACACATATTCTTGCACGTAGTGGATGGTCCCACTGTGAGGTCTATGAGTAGCTCACGTCTTCTCTTGGCCACAAGTAAGGCTTCAATAATATTAAAGAGATAAACTTTGGAAGTTTTAATTATTGATCCAAGTTAAAGTTATTTTTAAAGGGAAATAAGTTATTTCTATGAAACGGTGCAAACTTTGAACCGGAAGAGTCCCAAACAAATTTCAAGAAAAAATACTTTCTTATAATACTTTCTTAGATTTACGCGAATATTTGATTTAAAATGTTCAAGAAAAAAATTAACTCCTAAGATTGATTTGAACGAAAGGAAAGGTTGTGTCTAATTAGCTTAGTTGTCATAGTTTGTCAATAGATGGCGTTACGGGTAAGTTAAATCGCGCTATTGAAGACGCAAAACGATTTTATGACCCGAGTCAATAGAATATCGTTTTTGTGTTTGATTTTTAAAGGAGATTAATACAGTGGTTAGTGTTACAGTACTAGTGAGTGTTTTATTTGTGTTGGATCCCGATAGTGTCCGCTTTTTACAAATTTAATGAAGTAAATATTTTTTATTTTTAAGTTATTTCATTTATATGCCTTTTTAGTTAAAAAGTAAGTAATAATTATAATTTTATTGGACAGTTCGAAATATCGGTCTAAGCGAGTCGGTCGGTAGTTACGACAAATATATTGTGTGCTTTGCACAATTGTATTGTGCAAACTATGAGTGGACCCTGTACTTGTACTGAACACCAGGTAAATGTTATAGCATAGTAAATCTGTAGATGCGATTTAATATCCGGTCGGATCTTCGCAGTCGGTTCTACTTCCGCCGCGCACAGTTACCGGGTATTTCGGTTAAATGGTATCTGAAACGTTTGTTGTTAATTAAAGAAAAATCGTGATAAAGCTCTTTGACTTCTACATTAAAAATTATTTCGTTTGCTTAATCGGTTTTTAAGGTTTATAAAAAAAAATAGGTTTCATAAAACTACATTAATAGTTCAGACTGCTCTTTGTTTCGGGGCTGTCCTATCCAAGTATGAAAGCGATGGATTAGATAGTACACCTGTGTATAAACTATTATGTTACTTTTATATACTTTAAAGGTTAATATTGAATTGACTATATATATGTACATTCATATGTATAGAAGAGTAAATAATAGGTATAAGGGAAAGTTCTGTTGTTTTTGAACACGTGCACTTTTATGCGTTGCCGATCCTTACCGAGAATTCCGATCCGACTGAAACCGGTTTAAATAGTTAGATTAGTATATAATTGATGATTTATATTCATTTTTTCGAATTTAAGTCAGTTTTTAACTTTTTAAAACTGTCGACATGAGTGAAGAAAAATTGCACTTATGACATTGTATGGTATATGAGATCCAAAAAGGGAATAATGCGATGAAGGCAAAAAAAAATTGGTGTGACGTGTTTGGAGAGGACACCGTAATAGCTCGAACATGCCAAAGGTGGTTTGCGAAATTTCGTTCAGGTGATTTTTCTTTGAAAGATCAACCCAGATCAGGAAGGCCATCAGATGTCTATGACGAAGTGCTACGCAGTATGATCAAAGCAAATCCCACGTTAACTTCCACAAAAGTAGGCTTCAAGCTTGGAATTCATCAGACTACTGCTTTAGATCACATTGAAATGCTTTGTTTCGTGTCTAAACTCTCTGTTTGGGTGCCACACAAATTAAGCGAAAAAATTTAATGGACAGAATTTCGATATGTTCTTTAAATGTTGCTCGTCACAAAAGGGGGCCGTGTTTGGACCACTTAGTAACTGAAGATGAAAATTGGATAGTTTATAAGCACGTGGCTAGAAAAAGCGCATATGTTTATAAAGGGGAGACACCACCGTCCACATCCAAAGCTGACGTGCATCCGAAGAAGGTTATGTTGTGTTGTTGGTGGGACCGCAAGGGTATAGTGTAATATGACTTGCTGAAAGCGAATGAAATGGTCGATGCTGATCGTTACTGTTCGCAACTTGATGTTTTGAATAAAGAAATTCAACGTAAACGTTTATGTTTGGCCAACAAAGAGGGGGTGATTCTTCACCACGACAACGCTAGATTACGCGTGGCAAGAAAAACCGTACAAAAAATTGCAGAGTTGGGTTGAGAAACCTTACCTCAGCCAGCACATTCTCCAGATATTGGACCATTTGACTAGCATCTGTTTAAGTCGCTGTAATACTTTATTGATGGAAATAAATATATAAATTTTGATGGTGTCCAAATAGCAGTGAAAGAGTACTTTGCCTCCAAAAAAGAGGAATTCTTTTCCAGGGGGTTAGATAAGCTGCCAGATCGCTGGCAGACATTTGTAACTAATAAAAGACATTATATTTTAGATGATTTTTTAATAAAAATTGAAACAAAAAATGTTTTTTCTTTTAGGAAAAAAAACGACAGAACTTTTAATAAGTACTTTAAAAAAATTAAAAAAAAATATGTATCTTATATACTTGCGAAACGATTGATACCTCATTCAAACTCCACCCCTGAAAATAGATCTTTCTAGTATAAAAACAATTCTTTGTCCTTCCAAGGGTCTCAAACTATCTCCATGCCAAATTTCATCTAAATCGGTTCAGCGGATTAGGCGTGAAAAGGTAACAGACAGACAGACAGACAGATAGACAGAGTTACTTACGCGTTTATAATATTAGTATGGATTAGGAAATTAAAACCTAAAGATAGATTGAATATTTGTAAGTTGATTTTGAAATCAGTGTAATATTTCAGTTAAAATAATGTAATTTAATAAATAATAATAATAAATATGTTGGGACATTAACACACAGCACCATCTATTTCCATGGTAAGCTACGAGGCCTGTGTTATGGATACCAGATAGTTGATACACTACACATATATAACTTTAAATACATACATATTATAAATATGTATAAACGTACATGACTGGAATACAAATATTCGTACAGCGGGACTCGAATTTGCGACCGCTCGCACAGCAAGTAGGGTCACTACAAATTGAGCCAAACGTGTTGTCGAAATTTTTGTTATAATAATATTTGTAATCCGAATCGCTAGAATCTGAACAAAACGATATCGGGTGACTATTAAATAATGTTTACACGCGGTCGAGTGAAGGTAGGTACCTACTGTGGGCTCGCAGCGGCATTGTGCACTGTGCAGTGTGCGGGCGCCGGCTATGCGTATTGTTCACTACCGGTACATTCGCCTACCACTATTCTGTTTTAAAAATAAATGTTCATATCGTTCCTTTTGTTCTTATTTCATTGATCATTGTTGTAAGTCCTGTAATATTATGTAAACAAAATTATTGTTGAGAAGCTAGTTACATACAGGTGTTCCAAGTGAATCGCTTATACATTAAATTCCCACGATTGAAATAATAAACAGAATGTCGACATCAGGACGGGAATGCAGAGTTGCAGTTTTCGGATACTTTAATTCTTACATATTGTTTAGTGACATTCCATAAACTTACATCGAGTAGGTTGGACATTAAATTTAGATAATAAGTTTAATTTGTAATTTTAAAATAAATTAGTTTAAATTAGTTTTTGGTTTTTTTTCGACCTTCCGACTGTAGCTAACGTAACTGGCGCAGTCGGTAGGATACTAGAATAGGGACAGTTAGGTCATCGCTAGTATCCTGAATCTACGGACCAGCTGCAGAGCCGGAAGGAGAATCCAAACTTCGATTCACGAGGAGAAACCAGAAATGAATTATATGTGAGTACATTTGAACTATTCTCATGTTGCTCTTATCCTAGTTATATTTCCATTCCAAAATTTTTTATCCTAGAGTTTATAGAAATCGGGAATCTGCATCGCAGCAGGCCCGTCATCGTAATTTAGATAATATTAGAAATTTGAATTTAGAAATTTATTGTAAGTCACAAATTAAAAATAATATTTTAAATATGGCTCAGGATCCGGACACTATTTATAAAATCCTTAGGATTGTGCCCGAATTTGATGGAAACCCCAACGTACTTACTAGATTTATTAATATTTGTGATCAGATTGTAACGCAATATTTAAATAATACGCCCGGTAGTGAATTAACTAATTTGTGTTTATTGAACGGGATATTAAATAAAATCACAGGAACTGCTGCCGCTACCCTTAACTCTAATGGTATACCGGACAATTGGTTAGGTATAAGAAATTCTTTAATAAATAATTTTTCTGATCAACGGGACGAAACAGCTTTATACAATGACCTCTCACTAGCCGTACAAGGGAATAAGACACCCCAGGAATTTTATAGCCATTGTCAGACGCTATTCAGTACGATAATGACTTACGTAACATTACATGAGACTTTGACAACCACGATAGAAGCTAAACGTGATCTTTATAGAAAAGTTACTATGCAGGCATTTGTACGCGGCTTAAAGGAGCCGTTAGGGTCACGAATTCGGTGCATGCGCCCCGAAACTATAGAAAAGGCTCTTGAATACGTACAAGAGGAATTAAATGTTACATACTTACAACAACGTACGGACGGACTAAAACAACAGACAACCCCTAAAGTACACCCCGTAGCATTCTTACCCCCTCGATCTCAAAATATTCAACCCCCAACGGTTAATTGGCCAAACCCTGTAGGACAACGCCCTATGCAACCACCACAGCCTTTTAGATTTAATTTTAACCGTAATCAACCCCAATATAATATGCCTATGCATACGAGAACGCAGCAAATGTTTAGTGCACCACCACCGAACTATAACCCACGTAGTAATGTTTTCCGTTTACCACCTAGGAATAATCCACCTCAAAATTCTATGCCAAAGCCTATGAGTGGAATTCAGAATTTTAACCCCAGACCCTTGCCTCATACTTCAATGACTGGACATGACTGGCGTAAATTAGGTAACCCGCCACCTACAAATTATTTAAAATCTCGCGAAATGAATATGAACGAATGTTTGCCTTATGAAGACATGTATTACAATTATCAGGATTACTATTACGAACCAGAGTATAATTATTACTATAGTGAGCACGATGACTATAATACTAGTTACAGACCCGACTTTTGCAATAATAATTCTATTTCACAGTACGAAACGAATGACTATCGTTTAATAAACGAGACTGAACCACAATCGGACCCTAGTTATATAGATCAGGATTTTCGGTTGGATCGGAGATCACCCAAACCAAAATAGAATTAAACCTACAGACGCAAAGACAACTTCCGTATATTCAAATAAAAAATCCACCCCTTAAACTTTTAATAGATACCGGTGCAAATCAATCTTTCATTAGCCCCAATGCTGTAACGAAATATTTTTTTAATTTCCCTCTCAATTACGATCCCTTTGAAGTCACGAACGTATATCAACAACAGAAATGAATACTCTATAACCTTACCCTGCTTTGAGGAATTTATGGACCCCGAGAACATTAAATTATTTATCTATAAATTTCATGACTATTTTGATGGATTAATAGGACTAGACTTATTAACGAAATGGGAAGCTAAAATTGATTTAAAAAATGGAAATTTAATTACTCGCACCGCTTCGAATCCAATTAGTATGTATAATTCGTGTAATGTAAATCTTTATGAGGATATAATACCGGCTGGAACTTCAAAAATTATTCGAATCCCTATAAATGCTCCAGACGGTGACGTTTATATTAAAGAACAATTAATTTGCAATTGTATTATCCATGAATGTATTACAACCGTAACTAATAACCGCGGCTATTTAGAAGTTGAAAACCCGACACCAAACGATATAATATTGTCACTCGACCGACCAGCGAGCGCTGAATTATTTAATATAGAGAACACTTGTACACGATATACGACGCGCGTACAAGACGTTATATCGCGATTAAGAACGGACCATTTGAATGAAGAGGAAAAAACTAATCTTATAGCTCTTTGTTCTAAATATTCAGACGTTTTTTATATAGAAGGTGAACCGTTAACATTCACAAATAGAATCAAACACCGAATTAAGACTACTGACGAAGTTCCCGTACATACTAAAAGCTACCGTTATCCTTTTATACACCGCGAAGAAGTTAGAGACCAAATAACAAAAATGTTAGATCAGGGTATAATAAGACCATCTGACTCTGCTTGGAGTTCACCAATCTGGGTAGTGCCTAAAAAGACAGACGCTTCCGGTAAACAAAAATGGCGCCTTGTAGTCGATTTTCGTAAATTAAATGATAAAACTATAGATGATAAATACCCAATACCAAACATCAATGATGTCCTTGACAAATTAGGGAAGTGCCATTATTTCACTACACTCGACTTGGCAAGCGGATTCTATCAGGTAGAAATGGAACCTCAGGACATTTCTAAAACAGCTTTTAATGTAGAACATGGTCATTTTGAATTTCTCCGTATGCCTATGGGACTAAAAAACTCACCCTCTACTTTCCAGAGAGTAATGGATAATGTACTACGAGGTTTACAAAATGAAATTTGTCTAGTGTATCTTGATGATATTATAGTTTTTAGTACGTCTTTGCAGGAACACATTAATAATTTAGAAAAAGTATTTAAGAGACTTCGTGAGTCCAATTTTAAAATTCAAATGGATAAGTCTGAGTTTCTTAAACTTGAAACAGCTTACCTAGGACATATAATTAGTAAAGATGGGATAAAACCCAATCCAGATAAAATTTCCGCTATTCAAAAATACCCTATTCCAAAGACAGCCAGGGAAATAAAACAGTTTTTAGGCCTCCTTGGTTATTATCGTAAATTTATTCCAGATTTCGCCAATATTACTAAACCTCTTACACAATGCTTAAAAAAGGGTAAAAAGATTACACTCGACTCTGAATATATTAGTTGCTTCGAAAAATGTAAAACGCTTTTAACTAACGACCCTATCTTAATATATCCAGATTTTACAAAAGAATTTATTCTAACAACTGACGCCTCAAATCTAGCTATTGGAGCGATTTTATCCCAAGGACCAATAGGAGCCGATAGACCCGTATGTTATGCGTCTCGTACTTTAAATGATAGTGAAATTAACTACAGTGTTATTGAAAAAGAGCTTCTTGCCATAGTTTGGGCAACCAAATATTTTAGACCATACCTATTCGGACGAAAATTCAAAATTTTGACTGATCATAAACCCCTACAGTGGATGATGAATTTGAAGGAACCAAATTCTCGTCTCACTAGATGGCGACTAAAACTCAGCGAATACGATTTTACAGTAATATATAAGAAAGGAAAAATGAATACTAATGCTGATGCCCTCTCTCGAATTGAAATCCATATCGGGGAAACTACGTCCCTAATGGAAGAAATTGACGAATTAAATTCTCTTTTAGGAAATCCTTCTGAATGCGTACCACACCTTTCAAACTCTTCGACTGACACTGTACATTCTGATAGAGAAAACCCTATATTAAACATACCGATTACAGACGACCCTCTTAATCGATTTAGTAGACAAATACATTTTACAGTTGTTAGTGACGTTAAACGGAAACCAACAGTGACCAAACCATTTGACAATCACACACGAACATCTATACAATTATTAGAATCAAATTTAGAGGAGGACGTTATTCAAGCCATAAAAGAGTATGTGAATCTAAAGGTAAAAACAGGTTTACTTATAGATCCACCCCTTGCGATGTATTCTATAATTCCTATAATACAAGATAAATTTACAAGTTCATCAATGAACCTAGTTCTAGCAAAATTCGAAATTGAAAATATTAAAGAATATTTACGTCAACAAGAAATTATTTCTCACTATCATAATGGAAAGACCAACCACCGCGGAATAAACGAATGCTACTTAGCTCTATCCCGAAAATATTATTGGCCCAATATGAAGGAACATATATCAAAATTTATTAATGAATGCACCATATGTGGTCGAGCTAAATATGACAGAAACCCTATTAGACCTCAGTTTAACATAGTACCCCCAGCTACTAAGCCTTTTGAAATTTTACATGTAGATTTATTCACAGCGCACAACGAAAAATATATAACTTTTATAGACGTCTTTACGAAATACGGTCAAGCGTACCATTTACGTGACGGAACAGCTATTAGCATCTTGCAAGCTTTGCTAAAATTTTGTACCCACCATGGTGTACCCATGACTATAATAACTGACAACGGAACGGAATTTACAAATCAATTATTTTCAGAATTCATAAGATTACATAAAATTAACCATCATAGGATTTTAGCTCATTCTCCTAATGATAATGGTAACATTGAACGATTTCATTCAACAATACTAGAACACCTCCGAATTCTAAAGCTACAACGTAAAGACGAACCCATAATTAACCTTATGCCATATGCTATCATAGGATATAACAGTTCCATACATAGTTTCACTAGATGTAGGCCCTTTGATTTACTAAATGGACATTTTGACCCGAGAGACTGTCTTGATACCGATTTAACTCAACATCTATTACAACAATATTTGATTAATCATAAAGAAAACATGAAAAAAGTTTACGAAATTATAAATAGTACCTCCCTTGAGAATCGGACTGCTTTAATAGACAATAGAAATAGAAATCGCGAACCTGAAGTCGAATATGCACCCCAGCAACAAGTTTTTATTAGAAACCCCCTTGCTAGTCGTCAGAAAACTGCACCGCGTTACACGCAGGATAAAGTTCTAGCTGACTTACCAATTCATATTTATACCTCGAAAAAACGTGGTCCTGTAGCTAAATCGCGTCTAAAACGAGTCCCTAAAGGAGCTAACTTGTTACAGGGTAATACTTCTAATGCTGACCATTCACGTGACGAACCCCCTCGAGATAAGACTTGAGAGCTTGGACGATGGACCTGGACTATTACCGTACAAACTTGGACCAATTAGACTTACCACTCACCACCACACCTTCATACAATATATTAAATTAGATTATATAGAGAATAGAATAGAGCTTTTAATGACTCAATTGAATAGCCTTCAGAATCTCCTTAGTAATGAAACTTATCAATTATATGAACTTCAAATAAATTATCTGACTGAAAAGCTTCTTAACGTCTCTGATCAACTAAGGTCTTTAGAACCAAACCGTGCCAAAAGAGGTATTGTAAATGGCTTGGGTTCCATTATCAAGAGTATAACAGGAAATCTAGATTATCAAGATGCATTAAAGTATGATAATGCAATAAAATTATTAGATAATAATCAAGTTAAGGTAGTGACAGAGTTTAATAACCATGTTAGTATAAGTAAGGAATGGATGTCGAAACACAATAAAGTACTTAATTAGTTGAAAATCAAGTTAAAATTAACAATACTTTACAGCTCATATTAAATTCAAATGCTTATAAAGAAATAGTTTACTTAAGTATGCAAAATTCGCTCAACTTTTAGTTATAATTGGTGAAAACGTAGAGGATCTAATGGCCGAACTAGTTAGGATAGAAAATATATTAGCTTTTATTCGTGTTTCTAGTATACATCATTCTATGATAGATATAAGTATTCTAGGATTAATGATAAATAAGTTAAAAAATATATATAGTAAGGATCAGATTTTAGATTTAGAGTATAGAGAATATTACAATATTATAAAACCGGGATGCTATTTTACAGAGAAAAAGATAGTGATAATTTTTAAATTTCCAATAGTTTCTGCGGATATCTACGATCTCTATAAACTTTCCATTGTACCTAATAAAGTCCAAAACGCCCTTATACCTCCATATCCCTTCATAGCAATTAATGAGAAGTCGTTCTTGTACATGGAGACAGAATGTCCGAAGCTCAAAAACTGGTACCTCTGTGAAAGGGAAGTGAACCAACGCATTCGTACAGAACCCGACTGCGTGCAACAACTTATTGTTCATCAAGTCCTCAAAGAATACTGCCAATACACAGCAATAACGCTAGCAAAGGAAGCAATGGAAAAACTAGATGATCAACATTATGTATTCTCCTTTCCCCATGTCACCAAGGTACAACTAGTTTGTGACAAAGAAGAATTCACATCGCTCCAGGGCAGCTACTTAATCACTATACCTGTAAAATGCTATATGAAAACTACGGAATTCACCATCATAAACGACAGCAATGAAATAAAAGGCCAGCCGCTAAAGTTAATGCAAATACCAGTCGGTGCAGGAAGTCAAGATGATATTTCCACTCATCTCAACCTAAACTCAATTAATTTGCAAGAACTCCACAGTGTTCAAGATAAAATTGTACAAGAAACACCATTACGACTAGAAAAGCTGCATTCGGATGCACTATACCATACTACGATACCCTTATACATCTTCATGTTTAGTGCAGGTGCACTTGTTATAGTCATCGCAGGTCATCGCTACAAATTACGAAAAAGGAAAAGCCATAACGAAGCTACAACTTCTATTTCAAATGATAACATTACTGAACAATTGGATGAAACAGGGACATCAGAGGCACGCAGGAACATGCCAGCCACATTTTATCTCAATGTTCTAAAATAGTTGCTGATCTGAGGGTGGAGGAGTTACATACAGGTGTTCCAAGTGAATCGATTATACATTAAATTCCCACGATTGAAATAATAAACAGAATGTCGACATCAGGACGGGAATGCAGAGTTGCAGTTTTCGGATACTTTAATTCTTACATATTGTTTAGTGACATTCCATAAACTTACATCGAGTAGGTTGGACATTAAATTTAGATAATAAGTTTAATTTGTAATTTTAAAATAAATTAGTTTAAATTAGTTTTTGGTTTTTTTTCGACCTTCCGACTGTAGCTAACGTAACTAGTGTGTAAACAAATATCTAAATAATATATTTTTTAAAAAGAAAGTAGTTATGGTTACACCTCGTCCATCCGCTTTAGATTAAGATTTACATAGAATAAGAGAGACGCAAACTCAGCGTCTGGTCGGCCCACCCGGCATCCGCCGGCCGAGTATGTATTCAGACATTAAAGAAGCCTCAAATCGGCTACATGTGTCTCATTTAGTTTTATTTTTTTTTTTCTCAATTTAGTTTTAAGTTATTATAAATAGTCTTCGAAACGCTCCGAAACCAAAAGTAAATACTAATCAAAAAACTATTATGGTGCATTCGCGCGCAATGTGAATCTAGACGAACGCAACAAAGTACAAAAATATTGTGTCAAAAGTGAATAAAGAATATTAAAATTTAAAAATATATTATTAATGTTTTAAAAGTTCAAAACGAAAATCAGATTTAATCAAT